>CM062099.1:2105844-2119143 GCA_031163375.1 Conogethes punctiferalis
GGGCAGCAGCGTCACCGGAGCGAGAAGCTGCGCCCTGCGTTCGCCAACCCGCCTGCCCAGCGTGGCGATTATGGGTATATCCTCCAAGTTTGCCATAAGTGGTGAACAACTGGAGAGGCCTATGTCCAGCAGTGGACTGCAATAGGCTGATGATGATGGAGCCATTCCTGTCGGTCGTAGGTATCTAAGTTTGTTAGTTGTATAAATCATAGTACAAGCTTTGGCTTAGTTTAGCCTATACATTGGATTAACACGTAGGATTTATAAGAAAATTTACGCGGGCAGCATCTAGTTCTTAAATAAAATCGATTATTTAATTTGCAGTTCGACGTAGACCAGAAGATGTCCCTCTCAGAGTGCCCCGCGGTGCCCGGAGGCGCGACGCACACCTCAGCTCCGCCGAACGCGACCAAGCACTGGTGCTATGGGAGCCCGATACCCGTCTGCGAGGTGGGGCCCGGGAACATAATTGATAATAATAGCGCGTAGGGAAGTGACGACCCCATCGCCCGCTGTTGGGAGTTGCTGAGCTTCGCACCATGAAGAGCAACAACTCCCATCAGTGCAGTCAGTCTCCGCAGGGCAGCTTGTGGCCAGCTGTTGGTGTGTGGCGACACCACGGACCCGAGACCTCCCGGGGGAACACACCATCTTTCCCCCACCTCTGGCTTGCCTTCGTTGGCCGTCCAGAGTGGAGCGCAGGAGCTATATGCTTGAAAGGGTGGAAGTGCTCAATCTACATAATAACGGGGAACGGCTGACCGGATTACCGCGATCCAGAAACCGGTGTACACCTCTCTACACCCTTAGCCAGCCACGCCAGTGTTGCTCCCTTGCCGCCTAGTCTGGTGGCTAATTTGGGGGGCCCACCTAGTGGCCGGCGAGTCACCACCTGCCTATATTTTAATTTGTGAGATATTGAAAAGGCAGGCGACCGTTATCTCACCCCATAGCCCAGATATCCTGCCCACAAGAACCTCATTCAATAGCCCCAGTTTTCGTTACCCATCTTTACGCAATAGTGCTGCACTCGCCGGGTATTACTATTGAGTGCGTCATCTTGGGGCACTCAGAAGTAATGCCCGGCCGGTGTATCCCATCTCACATTCACATATTAAATCGTCTCAAGGGGCCTCTACGTGTTGGGCCTGTGCCCCCACGCAAGCCTTCCAAAGGACCGGGAGGGGTAACACCTTCCCGTGAAATCCAAAGGAGACAACATAATAATAATAAATCTTTATTTGTTCTCTCAAATAGTTCATCATCATCATCATCAGCCCGTGTCAGTCCACTGCTGGACATAGGCCTCTCCTAATGTTCGCCACTTAGGTCGATTTTGGGCTTCTCGCATCCAGCACTTGCCAGCCGTCCTGCGCAAATCGTCACTCCACCTGGCCTGAGGACGTCCTACACTACGTTTGCCGAGACGCGGTCTCCACTCCAGAACTCGTTCACCCCAACGGTTATCGGTTCTGCGGCTGATGTGGCCAGCCCGCTGCCACTTCAGCTTACTGATCCGGTGATCTATGTCGGTAACTTGGGTTCACTGCCGGATAATTTACGATTTTGACACAAGTAAAATCGTCCTCAAATGGGCCAATCGTTGCTCAATGTACTATTTAACGGTGCACTATTACCCGTAAATTAATACACTGTTCCCTGATTGGTTGCTGGGATAACGCCACGTGAGCCATGGAACCAATCAACGTTCACCTCACCTTCGTCGGATGATTTTACTATTTTACGGCAAGACCCCGTAAAATTATCAATTTACAAAAATACATACGTTATTAAATACATTTCAACTGCCGTTTATTATTTTCCGGAAGTTAATCAACTACCTAGGAAATTGATCAACTAACCTACGCTTCTTGCTATTTTCCGGTGACAGATACATACATATAGATAACGCATTACTCCCAGAGAGGTAGGCAGAGACCACGTCCTTCCATTTGCTACGATCCTGGCACACAACTTTTGCTTCGTCCACATTCATCAATCTCTTCATACATGCTCGTCGGTTTATGGTACTTAAATTGTTGATGAATTAGATGGTGCTTGACTGAAGATGGATTCCGGACATCGAACGTAACAAATAATTCGTAAAATAATATAGGTACAGATAAAAATAACTTCTTAAAGTAAATGTTGTAGAAATTAAACATTACTTTTAGTTTTTATGTCATTTAATTTTAATTGGGTACATACTTTTTAGTGTACATCAATATACAAACATAATGTATTATTATTTATGATACAGTCAAATTCGCGCAACATATGACTAGCGCGCGATTGTAGACCCTATACCCTTGTACAATGAAACATTTTGTTTAAAGATATTTATTCTCATAAAGACATTTACACATCACTTACATGAGAACACAAATAAAAAAGGAAAATAATACATACATTCGTTGTTATCCATTACATCAAAACATCACTGCACACTTTTAATAATTTAACATTACATACTGAGCTAAACGTCTCTTAAATACGTTATTATTAATTTTTTTTTAATTTTTTTTTTATTTTATTATTATTTATTTTTATATAATTTTTTATTTTTATTTTTATAATTTTTTATATTATATTTTTTTTTTATTTTTTGCTTTTAGGCATCCCCGTCACCCGGGGGGAGTGACGGGGTATGTGGGACTCACCCTGCCTCAAGGTGGAAAGGAGGCAGGGAATACCCACTAAAAACCCCGGCCCCTCCTGTCAAGCGCCTATGGGGATGGTGTCACGGGACCCGGAAAGACTAGGACTGCCGCGACACCACCAGCACTGCCCGCCTACGCGGGCCCGACTGGCCCCCCTCTAAGGGGAGCGACGGGAGCGGCCCGGAGGGCCGGCCCACTCCCATCCGACGAGGACGGGGACCCGTGCAAGGCGGAGGTGCCCCCGCACCAACCACCCACTGGGCCCCATCAGGAGGCATTTGGCGGTCGAAGATCCGCCGAGCACGCCCCCTTCTGCGTCGACGCTGGATTGGAGCCGAGGGATCGTCCTCGCGCTCTCGTTCTGCTGCCTCCTTCTGCGAGATGACTGTCTCTAGGGAAGATATGTCCCCTACGGCGCTGGTAAGGACCGCGCGTTCGCCCGTCCAAGACGGGCACGAGACGAGGGTGTGGTCAGCCGTATCGAGCTCTGCCCCACACCCCCAACAACCCGGTGAGACCTCCCGCCCAATGCGGTGCAGGTAACTGCCGAAACAGCCGTGGCCGGTCAGTACCTGCACCATTTTTTTTTTTTTTTTTAAGAGGGGAATGCATTAGGCACCTTCATGCCGTCTCCGGGGGGAGGCGGCATGGTGTGTGGGACTCACACCTCCTAAAAGGGAGGGCATACCCACTAAACCCCCCTGTGTCGCCAGTGGGCAGCAAGTTGCAGGGACACGGGTAGCGCCGAAGCATACGGCCATATCCCTGCCTGCCCTGGCCAGCCGCAGATGATAAGCGGCCGGCACTCCTGGTCCGGAGAGGGCAAATACCCCTGCCCCCGGATCCGGGGAGCAGTAGAGTGCTCCCCGGGCGGACCTCGTGCAACGGTGTGGCTGCACCCACCACACCGTTACGCCCCTATGAGTGGATCGCGCCCCCGCACTCACCACTCGGGGCACGAAGGAGAGGCTCAGAGGGCATACGATGCGTTGTATGCCCTCCGGCGACGCCCGGGCCGGGGGCGGCGTAGAGCGGGCGCGTCTACCGCAGCCTCACGCTCTCTTTCCGCCGCCTCCTTCTGCGAGATCACTGTCTCGCAGAATGCGAGCATCGCTCGCCAGACCTCCTTCGACGCCGTCATCTGCCGCAAGAGTTGCGGCAGGTCGAGGTCCTGTGCGACAGTGACGAGGACTCAGTACCTGCACCAGGCGGAAGGTTAAGTAGCCATGCGGGCGCTCTAACCACTGCTGTAGTACAGGGCCTAAGGCGTCCAACAAATGCCGACCATATCTTGCGGAGGCAAGGTCCTCGGCCCACTGGCGGACCAGTTCTTCGTGAGCCTCCCTCCGCACGGCACCTCTTTCAGCAGGAGCAGGGCGATTCCCATGCGCCCTCTCCTCAGCCATCCAACTGTGGTTTGACCGTACCTCGTCCTTGACTTGGGCAAAACTATAAAGCTTGCGCGTCGAGTGCAGATGCGCCCAACTTGTTTACGTTTAATAAAATTCAGATTGGTGCGGATTTTATTATTCATGGTTTTGTAGATGAAAATACAAGTGTTAAAGATGTATAATTGTTTGATTGTCATTAACTTAGTTTCGCGATAGATTTTTTTGGTTGCTGTTCGATAGCAATAATTAAATATCAATTTTATTATTTTATTTTGCAAGATTTGTAATTTATCCAATCTGGTTTTGGGAGCACTTCCCCAGACTTCGATGAGGTATAACAGGTGCGGTTTTATTAAGGAACTAGCTTTTGCCCGCGACTTCGTCCGCGTGTTTAAATTTATACATATAAAAGTGGGAAAATCCTTTTGTATGAAAAATCTAAACCGCTTAAGTTAGACGCTTGAAATTTGGCATGCAGGTACCTTAGTAAATATAAAGTTTAGTTATGGTTGTATTTTGAGCCTGCATCACCACAGGCGCGACAGTTCACTTTGTTCACAAAGTTCACCGGAACCGATGCGTCGTCGTGGCCGTTCCCGTGACGCGTGCTGCCCGCCGGGCCGTTGTCCACGGCCAGCGCGTCCCGCTGCGCTGTTGAAGGTCTGACGCGAGGGCAGAGGGACTCTCCAGCAGGGTGATGAAGGAGTACAGGTTGCAGTCGCACCTGAAGGAAATAGAAATTAAAAATAAATAAATATCACACACACATACATGAGAGATGTAAGGGAGTGACCTATCATCATTTTGCTCCAAGCCAACCTCACCTGCCCGTGGTGCGTCCTGCTAAATAACGAATGAGGCGCTGGCAACCGACTGGTGGCGGTATAACCATCACAATTGAAAGCGTAGCTAAATACCACAGGCCGATGACGGGCAGCAGCGTCACCGGAGCGAGGAGCCTAGCCCAAGATACAACCCGCCTGCCCCAAGTGGCGATTATGGATATGTCACCGGAAAATAACAAGAATCGTAAGTTGATCAATTTCCTAGGTAGTTGATTAACTTTCGGAATATAACAAACGGTAGTTGAAATGTATTATTTTACGCAATGGATTTCAGTTAGTTGATCAATTTACGGTAGCCTGACAGTCATTTAATAATTTACGATTTTGACACAAGTAAAATCGTCCTCAAATGGGCCAATCGTTGCTCAATGTACTATTTGACGGTTCACTATTACCCGTAACTTAATACACTGTTCCCTGATTGGTTGCCGGGATAACGCCACGTGAGCCATTGAACCAATCAACGTTCACCTCACCTTCGTCGGATGATTTTACGGCAAGGCCCCGTAAAATGATCAATTTACTAAAATACATACGTTGAATAATACATTTCAACTGCCGTTTATTATTTTCCGGAAGTTAATCAACTACCTAGGAAATTGATCAACTTACGATTCTTGCTATTTTCCGGTGACAGATATAACCTTCAGATGTTTGCTCAAAGTGGCGAACAACTTGAGAGGCCTATGTCCAGCAGTGGACTGCGATAGGCTGATGATGATGATGATGATGACTATAAAAAATAACACCCCGAGAGGCCTATGTCCAGCAGTGGACTGCGATAGGCTGATGATGATGATGATGATGATGATGACTATAAAAAATAACACCCCGAGAGGCCTATGTCCAGCAGTGGACTGCGATAGGCTGATGATGACGATGATGATGACTATAAAAAATAACACCCCGAGAGGCCTATGTCCAGCAAGTGGACTGCAATAGGCTGATGATGATGATGATGGTGATGATGATGACTATAAAAAAATAACACCCCGAGAGGCCTATGTCCAGCAGTGGACTGCGATAGGCTGATGATGATGATGACTATAAAAAATAACACCCCGAGAGGCCTATGTCCAGCAGTGGACTGCGATAGGCTGATGATGATGATGATGATGATGACTATAAAAAATAACACCCCGAGAGGCCTATGTCCAGCAGTGGACTGCGATAGGCTGATGATGATGATGATGATGACTATAAAAAATAACACCCCGAGAGGCCTATGTCCAGCAGTGGACTGCGATAGGCTGATGATGATGATGATGATGATGACTATAAAAAATAACACCCCGAGAGGCCTATGTCCAGCAAGTGGACTGCAATAGGCTGATGATGATGATGATGGTGATGATGATGACTATAAAAAAATAACACCTCGAGAGGCCTATGTCCAGCAGTGGACTGCGATAGGCTGATGATGATTGATGATGATGATGATGACTATAAAAAATAACACCCCGAGAGGCCTATGTCCAGCAGTGGACTGCGGTAGGCTGATGATGATGATGGTGATGACTATAAAAAATAACACCCCGAGAGGCCTATGTCCAGCAGTGGACTGCGGTAGGCTGATGATGATGATGGCGATGACTATAAAAAATAACACCCCGAGAGGCCTATGTCCAGCAGTGGACTGCGATAGGCTGAACATGATGATGATGATGACTATAAAAAATAACACCTCGAGAGGCCTATGTCCAGCAGTGGACTGCGATAGGCTGATGATGATGATGATGATGATGACTATAAAAAATAACACCCCAAGAGGCCTATGTCCAGCAGTGGACTGCGATAGGCTGATGATGGTGATGATGACTATAAAAAAATAACACCTCGAGAGGCCTATGTCCAGCAGTGGACTGCGATAGGCTGATGATGATGATGACTATAAAAAATAACACCTGGAGAGGCCTATGTCCAGCAGTGGACTGCGATAGGCTGATGATGATGATGATGATGACTATAAAAAATAACACCTGGAGAGGCCTATGTCCAGCAGTGGACTGCGATAGGCTGATGATGATGATGATGATGACTATAAAAAATAACACCTGGAGAGGCCTATGTCCAGCAGTGGACTGCGATAGGCTGATGATGATGATGATGATGACTATAAAAAATAACACCTGGAGAGGCCTATGTCCAGCAGTGGACTGCGATAGGCTGATGATGATGATGATGATGACTATAAAAAATAACACCCCGAGAGGCCTATGTCCAGCAGTGGACTGCGGTAGGCTGATGACGCCCGTCTCACCTGAAGGGGTTGTCGTCCAGCAGCATGACGTTCCCCTCGTCCCCGGCAGAAGGCTCGCGCGCCTCTACTGAAGAGATGCGGTTGTGACTCAGGTCCACCAGCATCTTGGAGCCCAGCAACGACAGGTCACCGCTCTGGACACAGAACATAGTACGTTGTGATACGAGTAGATACTTAGGGTGCTTACATAAGATACAACGTCGTTTCACAATTTGCAAGATACAAGATAGGTGCATTTTTTCTGACTCGGACTGGACTGGCTCGATGGCTCATTTCGTAGTGACCTCTGCCCTCTGAGCCAAGGGTCGTGGGTTCGATTCCCGCACAGTACGAACATTTCTGTGCATGCAAAATCGTCAGTAAGTTTATCAGTTGTCGTACCGACCTGTACATATTTTGTTACCTCTTGCATAAAAAGGAAACTAACCGTGACCCTCGTAAAGTTGTTGTAGGACAGGTCCAGGGTCCTGAGCTGCTGCAGCACCCAACGGAACTCGTCGAGCATGCTCGCGAGCTTGTTCGCGCGCAGGTTCAGCGTCCGCAGCCGCGGCAGGCTCTGGAACGGCGAGCCCTGCGACTCTAGGGACAGGTAGCCGTCGCTCGAGCCGCTCTGTAACGAACATATCTATACTTATAATAAATCTGTAGAGAGGTCAACAATGTACATTGAATATATTTTCAAAATAACTATCAGGGGATGATTATTGGTCGATACTGATGCCAAAAATGCAATCAGTAAAATTTTTGTCTGTCTGTCTGTCAATATGTTCGTTAAAGAAACAAAAACTACTGGACGGATTTTGACGGAACTTGGTACAATTATTCTTCATAGTCCTGCGCAGGTTATAGCATACTTTTTATCACGCTACGATCAGTAGGAGCAGAACAGTGATAGAAAGTGTTGAGAAAACGGGAGAATTTTTTATCTAGATGTTTGCTCGCGCATCACACGGAAACTACTGCATGGAATGGAATTGAATACGGTTTTCACCAATGTATTGCTAGAGGTTAGAGGTTAAAACTTAGGTATAGGTATAATGGCGTTTTACCTTACAATAAAACGTTTATTAACGTCTTACCTCATTCGAAGCCTAAACAATGAGAGAGACAACTCGATTTTTGACGCTGTGGCGGAAATAGTGCTTAATTTGACTAACAATTCCCCCGACGTATCCGGTACAATATTTCTCTAAACGTCCACCAGGTGGCGAAGTTGAGCTGTTTGAACGGAGCCATTTTAAAATCATTGTGATCTCATTCGCCAGCAGGCAGTTTTAAAAATAGGCTTCGAATGAGGTAAGACGTTAATAAGCGTTTTATTGTAAGGTAAAACGCCATTATTAACTTACTGTACCGTCATTCGAAGCCTAAACAATGAGAGGATGTTTGATATCGCCTGGTGGATGTTTTTAAGAATGTAACACAATATGTTTAAATGTATTAAAGCAAGTAAACGCAATCAGGGATAGATCATCATTCCAACAACACCTGAAGTGTTCCAATAAGGATGCAATCACAAAAGTTAATGATGACCTGGTCAAGATTTCCACCTGGTGTGACTCCAACTGCCTCACTTTGAATCCCAAAAAGTCAAAACTACTACTAATAGGCAGTAAAAGAAATGTGCTACGATTTAAGGATAAACCACTTGATGTACATATAGGGGGCCAACTAGTTGAGTATGTAACTGAAGCCCGGAATTTGGGCCTGGTCCTTGACAGCCGCCTGAACTTCGAAAGTCATATTGCTGAATGCTCACGTACTTGTTTCTATAGGCTCAAACTACTCTACAACATTAGGCCTTACATAGGGGAAACACTGAGAAAAGCACTGTGCGAGTCACTGGTGCTGTCCAAATTGAACTACTGCGACACCGTTTACGGACCATGCATACTGGCTAGATCAGCCAAAATTATACAAAGAGTGCAGAATGCATGTGCACGTTATTGTTTTCAAATCCCCCCAAGGTCGCATGTCACACCCTTTTTGAACTCGTCAAAAATTATAAAAATGGAGGCACGTAGACGTATGCATCTGGCTACCCTGTTGTTTGGTACATTTTTGTCAGGGAAACCCTTCTTGAGAAACTTTATTATTATTATTATTAAGCCATTTATTCCATAATCACAGCTTGTACGCTAAATTCGACACATTGCTTGACTTCAACTTGGATCATGGACCCCATTTTGGGTAAAGGCCTCCTCCAACCTCTTCTCTTGAGAAACTAACATGGGCTAAAGATAAGTGTAAGTACCCCAAAAGAAAGTGCACCCCTACATTTTTGACAATCAAACACCGGACTATGGCTTTTCGTGGCTCGTTCAGATACGCCGCTTCTCGTTGCTGGAACGATCTGCCTCCTCCAATGCGTGACCTGCAAACAATCGGCACATTTAAGAATAAACTCAAGGAATATCTCTTATTCACACAAATAAATGTATCTTGCTTACCCTCTGGTTATTCACATCGTGCTGCAAGGACAGCGGCATACACTCCTGCGCAGCGTTGAGGCTATCGTATTGTGACTTTTAGCCCCCGGGCTGCTATAGGACTTCCTTCATATCGACTAATCTGGTGCTGAGGTGTCTGCCTGCATGCTAAATACGTGGCAAGCACGAGGCACGGACATATTGAATTGTATCCGTGGCAAAAAGTCTTGTTAAGTCCGACAGTCAGTGACAAGTCCTTGACATTGACTTTTTATATTTTTTTTTTTTTCTTTTACTTGGACTAGTTTGCGTTTAGAAAACTAAACGTATACAGCCACAGTGTTTACCTGATTGGTTTTTTTAATATATATATATTTTTTTTAAAGCATGTAAAATTATTGTGTTAGGTATTCGTTTTTTGTAGGTATGTGTTGCATTATTATGTATATGTATCTTATTATATTATGTACTTATAAATCCGCGACATAATCTCGCTCACCTTAGGTTCCACCAGAACACCAGCGCAGTTATGGTGTTGACGTCACCATAACTGCACAGAGCTGAGGTTGGAACCTGATTGGCTTCACACATATTATTTGTAAATGTTCTTCTACCTTTAAGTTTTTCTGTTTTGCTGTTTCTATTTGTTCACTATCGTTTGATTGTTTATTTTTTTTGTATGTTGTGTGTTATATGTAAATGGTTTTGCCAATAAAACTTTTTTCTTTCTTTCTTTCTTTCTTTCAATAATACGGAAGTGTAAGTAGTAAAGTGTCTAAAGGTATTAAGTGATATATAACATGTTAAAAGACCCGATAATATGGTTAATACTGCTATAATGCAATGGAACAGGTACAATTACAATAACGTAATGACTATAGTTTTTGTATTGTGTACACGTACGACAGTTAATAGCGGTGAATAGGGCATAACGGTCAAACCAAAAAATATTCATTGTCATTAATCTACCTGATGAGATAGAAATGCCAATAGGATATACTTAAGTAGGTATGTAAAGAAATTGGCCGTTAAAGTTATACAATTTGTAATTGTCAGTTATAATTATTAATTTGCTATGAGAGGGGCACTAGCAGATACCACGTTGTTTGTTGAGGTCTAATTTCTTATACATAAATATGTAATGAATGGAGGAAAAACAGTAGTATTCGTTTGGCTTAGTAGTATACGTATAGACATTAATCCAGCTAAAATCCAGTCTTTCAGACCGGCCTAGATTAACCACAGGTTATGATTGGCGGTTTTCAGCTATTGTACTGAACAGATCACAGCTGTTTGTGTTACACACATACAAAGCTACCTATATACAATCCAAAGTAGGCGAGGTACTAACAAAATAGTCAGTCACTATCATCATCGCTGTCATTGGGCGATGGCGATTTTTCCACCTAAGTTTAGTCAATATACTATTACACCTCAGTCAACATGCATAAAAAACACAGTGCATTAGGTGGGTAAGCGGAAGCCAGTGGCATAGGACAACAGACCCACCATATTCTGAAACTGCCTTGAATCGAAATCATTGCAATTTGTATAGTGATTTAATAACCAAACTATTAATTTTATTTGTTCCTATTTTGTTTTGAGCGAGGAGCTTAGCAGACTAGAATAGGATAGAATATTTCTTTGCTAAAAGCAAAAGAAAGCTAGATTTTAAGAATAGTTTGTCATTAGACAAATAATTATCAATTAGCATATTAATGCTACACCGGGGTTGGCCAATCAGTAGATCGTGGCTATTAGTATGATTATAGTAATAACCAGCAGTCAGTAATAATAATTAATATGTCGCACAAAGTAAGTAAATCTTTGGTCCAATCAAGTTGGCTACCATTGTGCTACACTATCAGAGTAGGCTTATTTATTTATTTAATCTTATTGCACAAAGACAAGTACAAATGCTAGTTTTAATGCCCTGGGGCAGTTTGTTCCAGCCAACCATTGGGCAGGCCAGAAGGCTATACCTCGGTGTGGTAACAGGCATTCCAACAACTGCTTTAATTAATATCAACAAGTATACAAGTTATAGGTTTCAGCGGTGGACAAATTTGTAGCACCTATATAAGTTTGCGTTGTTCGCTGTGATTGAATGCGACAATTCACTAAATAGGAACTGGAAATGGTAAGGGCCCTTCCCATACCTGGAAATGTTCACATTGTCAGCTACAACTGGTGTGAAAGTTCTGCTTGAGTTGGCTCCAACCAGGAATACGCAAAGCGAGACGAAGTCTTAAAAACCATCAAGTCTCATTGAGACGCGCCAATCAAGACTTTTATTAGTTAAGAAGATGTTATAGGAGTGTTAGTTATAACCGTGGCATATTGCTAGTCAACGACTTGGGCATTGGCTTGCGCTAGCTCTGCGGCGCCGGTGGCTATAACGTTACTGGTACCGGTACTTTGATCAAACTTGATTATTGCAGTTTTGTAACTACTATGTCATATCCGATATAACCCCATTAGGGGAATAATGTATTTATTAATGGCTAGTGTCTCAATAGACCCGATATTTCATCTAGGAGAGGGAACCTTCCGGTCTCAGCTTAGGAATAGAAACCATGATTGTTTAGCAGTCTTACATGTGCCGAATTTGACATTCAAGTTCCATTTTGTTCAGATTTATAGGTATCTAGGCCCTCAGGCCAGGTGGACGACTTTGCGCAGGACGGCTGGCAAGTGCTGGATGCGAGAGGCCCAAAATCGATCAAGGTGGCGAACATTAGGAGAGGCCCAAGTCCAGCAGTGGACTGACACGGGCTGATGTTGATATTTCAGAATTACATTTATGAATAAAGTTGAATGTTGAAGTTGTACATTCATTTGAACTGAGTGAGGTAATATAGGTTCGAGACTGTTACTCCGATAGTCGAGCACTAGCACACACAGGGGAGGCCTATATTCCAATAAGATTCCACAATCAGAACAACATAGATCGGTATTGGGCCATGGTATCTTTGACAAATATACGCCAATACGTTAGAAATGCTTTAGAAACTTTAAGCAAACTTCGCTTCGAGCGAAAACTTTTGATATGATTAAATTGATTCTTGCTAGCTTTAACCTTAACCTCAGGCTTAGCCCTGCCAGGACTTGGAGTATTTATATTGGCGATGGCTTTGCACCACGCTTTTGGGTAACTTTTGTAGTAAGCAACACATTATGGATGAGCCACCCTTTGGGGCGTTGTGGAATAAAGCGCGGAATGGGTAGAATATGCCAATACGCTTTTCCAATATAGAATAGAATTGGTCATTATGAGCATATTAACTGCCCTTGCAGAGTATTGAAGCGTAACCTTATTTTGTGTCAGGTTGGCTTGCGCAAACCCGTCGTATAAATTTTCATACCAAGGATAATTCGATCCCGGCGAAGTATTAACAATGGCCTAATAGGCATGCCACACAAAGGTAAGGCTTGTATACGTTTGCGCCATTACGTGCTTTGCACCACAAGTCTCCCTGACTCTTGAAGCCTAGAAACCTGAACGGGCTATTCGATGAGTCGACGCAGATCACCTGCTCAAATTTTTGTATAGACCCGAAGGCTAGGGCAAGGGTTTGTATACGCATCGGATGCAACATTGGTATGTTCTGTATCTGGTGATATGCCAGGTTACTTTGCACACACTCGTTCTAAAAGAGTCTCAGACTCTAAAATCTATGAAATACCCTGCGAGGGCATCTTATATGTTAAGTT
>CM062099.1:2119243-2134334 GCA_031163375.1 Conogethes punctiferalis
TAAATAATTTATGTGTGTCTAATGTTTGGGATCTTGAGAGGAGCTCGGTGGCGCCGCGGTCTTGTTCGTTTAACAATGATCGCAATGTTGTGCAACCATTGGCGCGGTCAATCCGATGATGGGTGACCAAAATTTGACACCGATTTCCTCCGTGCTTCAGAAGGCACGTTAAGCTGTTGGTCCCGGGTGCTATCTTTACCAACTCAGATAGCAGTCGTTACATCATATCAGAGATGATGATAACTCTGACGCCTAAACTGGGAATGGGTATAGCTTACCCTAAGTGTTGCGGAGGTCTGATGGCAGTCGCTCTGTGTAAAAGCTTAGCCCTCGCCAAATCTCTCAGTTTGTGAAGCCGACCCTGAGACAATCGGGAAAAAGGCTAGGATGATGATGATAATGTTGGGGATCTTACCTTAAATAAATAATTGTTTAACGATCAGTCGCACCGCGTAAAGTTCCAATCCGACAACAGTAGTCCGTATGTCCCAGGCCCCGGTGCTTCTCGCTCTTCTGGGCGTGTGGTACCACAACTTCTACGGCGCGGAGACGCACGCGCTGCTGCCTTATGACCAGTACCTGCACAGGTGGGTTATACATGTCACCGGAAAATAGTAAGAATCGTAAGTTGATCAATTTCCTAGTGTTAGAGGAGAATAATCAACAGCTGCGGCACAGCACTATTCGCCACGCTCAAGAGTCACCGCACTAACGTTGACAGTTGAAGTTTGACACTGACAGCTGTCATAGAGCGCCCGCCATTATTACTTTTTCTCTCTCTGGTTGAATGAGTGTTTGTAATCGGATTCTGTTAATAAATACTTTCAGATTATCAATTCTTGTGTTATCACTAGGTAGTTGATTAACTTTCGGAATATAACAAACGGTAGTTGAAATGTATTATTTAACGCAATGGATTTCAGTTAGTTGATCAATTTACGGTAGCTTGACAGTCATTTAATAATTTACGATTTTGACACAAGTAAAATCGTCCTCAAATGGGCCAATCGTTGCTCAATGTACTATTTAACGGTGCACTATTACCTGTAACTTAATACACTGTTCCCTGATTGGTTGCCGGGATAACGCCACGTGAGCCATTGAACCAATCAACGTTCACCTCACCTTCGTTGGATGATTTTACGGCAAGACCCCGTAAAATGATCAATTTACTAAAAACATACGTTAAATAATACATTTCAACTGCCGTTTATTATTTTCCGTAAGTTAATCAACTACCTAGGAAATTGATCAACTTACGATTCTTGCTATTTTCCGGTGACATACATATATATTATTGGGTTACTCCAAAAAAAGGAGGAGGATTTCAATTCGACTGTTTTTTTTATATGTAAGTATGTCACCATAGCTAAATACTAAAGACCGGTGACGGGCAGCAGCGTCACCGGAGCAAGAAGCTACACCCTGCGATCGCCAACCCGCCTGCCCAGCGTGGCGATTATGGGTATGTCCTCCAGATGTTTGCTCTAAGTGGCGAACAACTGGAGAGGCCTATGTCCAGCAGTGGACTGTAATAGGCTGATGATGATGATGTTACCACATATCTCCGAGAATATTATAGGCTAGACTAGCTTTTGCCCGCGACTTCGTCTGCGTTGCGTGTTTAAATACAAAAGTTTTTTCCCAATAACTCCCGTTCCCGTGACAATTTTGCAATATCCTAAGCTAAGCTTTAAGTTTACTAAGGTACCTGCATGTCTAATTTCAAGCGTCTAACATAACCGGTTTAGATTTTTCATACAAAAAGATTTTCCCGCTAATTCCCGTTCCCGTGGGAATTTCGGGAATTCCTTTCTTAGTGCACCTCTACGGTACCTAAGCTACGTGCCTTCCAAGTTTGCCGAGCAACTGCAGAGGCAGTTTACTGCGAAATACTGCAACTGACCAGAAAACTGTCCAGATCTTTTTTTGGTCACTCATATATATCTATTTATTTGATGTGAAGTAAAGAATATATATCCATCTTCTCCCTTCAGATTCGCCGCGTACTTCCAGCAAGGGGACATGGAGAGCAACGGCAAATACGTGACCAGGAGTGGGGAGCGCGTGGACTACAGCACCGGACCCATCGTGTGGGGCGAGCCGGGGACCAACGGCCAGCACGCCTTCTACCAGCTGATACACCAGGGCACCAGGTGAGCGACAGTCGTGGGCAGACGGGGACCAGCGGCCAGCACGCCTTCTACCAGCTGATACACCAGGGCACCAGGTGAGCGACAGTCGTGGGCAGACGGGGACCAGCGGCCAGCACGCCTTCTACCAGCTGATACACCAGGGCACCAGGTGAGCGACAGTCGTGGGCAGACGGGGACCAGCGGCCAGCACGCCTTCTACCAGCTGATACACCAGGGCACCAGGTGAGCGACAGTCGTGGGCAGACGGGGACCAGCGGCCAGCACGCCTTCTACCAGCTGATACACCAGGGCACCAGGTGAGCGACAGTCGTGGGCAGACGGGGACCAGCGGCCAGCACGCCTTCTACCAGCTGATACACCAGGGCACCAGGTGAGCGACAGTCGTGGGCAGACGGGGACCAGCGGCCAGCACGCCTTCTACCAGCTGATACACCAGGGCACCAGGTGAGCGACAGTCGTGGGCAGACGGGGACCAACGGCCAGCACGCCTTCTACCAGCTGATACACCAGGGCACCAGGTGAGCGACAGTCGTGGGCAGACGGGGACCAACGGCCAGCACGCCTTCTACCAGCTGATACACCAGGGCACCAGGTGAGCGACAGTCGTGGGCAGACGGGGACCAACGGCCAGCACGCCTTCTATCAGCTGATACACCAGGGCACCAGGTGAGCGACAGTCGTGGGCAGACGGGGACCAACGGCCAGCACGCCTTCTACCAGCTGATACACCAGGGCACCAGGTGAGCGACAGTCGTGGGCAGACGGGGGACCAGCGGCCAGCACGCCTTCTACCAGCTGATACACCAGGGCACCAGGTGAGCGACAGTCGTGGGCAGACGGGGACCAACGGCCAGCACGCCTTCTACCAGCTGATACACCAGGGCACCAGGTGAGCGACAGTCGTGGGCAGACGGGGACCAGCGGCCAGCACGCCTTCTACCAGCTGATACACCAGGGCACCAGGTGAGCGACAGTCGCGGGGAGACGGGGACCAACGGCCAGCACGCCTTCTACCAGCTGATACACCAGGGCACCAGGTGAGCGACAGTCGTGGGCAGACGGGGACCAACGGCCAGCACGCCTTCTACCAGCTGATACACCAGGGCACCAGGTGAGCGACAGTCGTGGGCAGACGGGGACCAACGGCCAGCACGCCTTCTACCAGCTGATACACCAGGGCACCAGGTGAGCGACAGTCGTGGGCAGACGGGGACCAACGGCCAGCACGCCTTCTACCAGCTGATACACCAGGGCACCAGGTGAGCGACAGTCGTGGGCAGACGGGGACCAACGGCCAGCACGCCTTCCACCAGCTGATACACCAGGGCACCAGGTGAGCGAGTTGTTTTTTTTTTATAGTGGCTCGACATAATGGCATCCCTACGCCTGATGGAAAGCGAAAGAGAAGCCCAAGCCGCTGTGACAACGGGCAAGTAACTGGTCAGGTTACCTGTCAGTAACCACCGCCACGCCGGCTCAACCCTAACCCCCCACGAACTCCGGAAACCCTACTCACCGAGTAGCAGACAGACAGACATGACGAATCTACGAGTATAAGGGTCACGTTTTTGCCATTTTGGTTACGGAACCCTAAAAATGATATCTACTACAATCCCGCCGTTCCCGCAGGCTGATCCCGTGCGACTTCATCGCGCTGCGCAGACGCACAATCCCATCGCGGGCGGCGCGCACCACAAGATCCTGTTGGCCAACTTCCTGGCGCAGACCGAGGCGCTCATGAAGGGCAAATCTGAAGAAGAAGTGAGTATTACTTACCCCCAGTAGAATATGAATGTTTCCAGGGTCAAAATAATTACATTATATTTAGTCCGTATTTTAGATTATAAAAATATATTAAATAAATAAATAACCCAAGACATGCCACGCTGGGCCACACAGCGCCATCTAGCCCCAAACTAAGCCGAAGCTTGTACTATGGGTAACCAAACTGATAAACTTACTTAGATACATTTTTTTTGTAAATAAATACATATTATACATAGAAAACACCCAGACCAATACAAACAGACATGTTCATGCACACAAATGTTTGTAATGTGTGGGGATCGAACCCACAACCCTTGGCTCAGAAGGCAGAGGTCACTATCAATTGAGCCACCGAGTCAGACCGAGTCATATTGGACACGTATTTTCCATTTAAACAAAAATACAAGGCATCAAAATGTAGGAGTGGGGGCTTTGACGTCACTCAGTGGCGAAAAAACTCTAACTGTTTGACGTCACGCGTAATTTTAACGAGCTATATCTTTGTTATTTTTATTCTAATTTACAAATTAAAAAATACATGTCTTTTATTTTGAAACAATCTAAAAGACGGACTAATTACATTTTTTACGGCAACAGGCCTATTGCGTAAGATTTACTATCGCACTGATACTGATACATAAAAATTATAAATAAAATAATAAAATAATAATACTTATAGGTATTTAAATACCTAAAAGTGTTTAAAGTCATAAGACCGAATGTCCTATCAAAATCGTAATTATTTATTTTTAACCTCCCTCCCCCCTCCTTAAGTGTGACGCAATTTATGGATGGTCCCCTAGTTTCGGTTACAGGTTTTCGTAACTTCCTAGATATCCGATAGTTTCGGTTACAATTTTTCGTTACTTTATTGTTATCCGATAGTTTCGGTTACGGGTTTTCGGAACTTCCTTGAAATCCGATAGTTTCGGATACGGGTTTTCGTAACTTCCTTGATATCCGATAGTTTCGGATACGGGTTTTCGTAACTACATTGATATCCGATAGTTTCGGATACGGGTTTTCATAACTTCCTTGATATCCGATAGTTTCGGTTACGAGTTTTCGTAACTTCCATGATATCCGATAGTTTCGGTTACGGGTTTTCGTAACTTCCCTGATATAACCCACCGTTTCAGGCCAAGGCTGAGCTGGAGAAGTCCGGCATGGCGCCGGAGGCGGTTGCCAAGATCTTGCCGCACAAGGTGTTCCTCGGCAACCGGCCCACCAACTCGCTGGTCGTCAAGAAAGTCACGCCCTTCACGCTGGGAGCTCTCATCGGTGAGTTGATGCCGACTTGATGCTGTAGCGACACGTAGCGACACCTATCTCCACACCGCACCGCTACAACAACCTCCACGTCGCTACAATATGCAATACAAGTTCCGCTAGCTAACAACAGATGGCGATGTGAAATCCGGGTCTATGGAGAATTAAATCTCTCCATACAAATTGTATGGAAGACGTACAACTCGCATACGAAGTTTTCATCACGACTCGCTATATATACGAAAAACCAAGGTGGTCCATCGGACCGCGGTCCCCGAGCACGATCACCTGGCTCGGCGGAAGTACTTCCACTTTTCGTAGGGACAAGTCTGTTCCTACAATGCCTTCATTAAGTAAAGATTGATTCCTATCTAAATACATAAATAAAAGGGGAAACTGACTGACTCACCGACTGACACATCAACGCACAGCCTAAACGGCTAAACGTAGGAACTTGAAATTTGAAAGGGTCGTAGCTTTGGTACCGTAGAGGTGCACTGAGGAAGGAATTTTCCCATTTTCCCACGGGAACGCGAGTCGGCGGGTAAATACTTTTGTATGAAAAAATCTAAACCGCGTAAGATAGATGATTGATATGACAATTGACATGAAGGTATCTTAATGAACGTTAAGCTTACTTGTAACGCGATATTGCAAAATTCCCACGGGAATGGGAGTTATTGGGAAAAAACTTTTGTATGTAAACACGCCACGCGGACCCAGGATTGTAAGAGGAAGGAAACACATGAGCCGGAAGGGCATTCCATGACTTAATGGCACGGGGCAGGAACGAGGAACTAAACCTCTTGGTGCGCGCCACCATCGTCTGGATGGTATGCGGATGACAACGCTGTCCAGCACGTGTTGTTCGGGAGAGGATGCGATGAATTGGTATAACTCTTCGGAGCATTCCCCATTGGAAAGACGATTATATATTTATGTTTTATTAAAATGATATTAAAATAAGGATGTAGTAAAGTGAATTTTGAGGAGCTCGGTGGCGCCGCGGTCTTGTTCGCTTAACAATGATCGCAACGTTGTGCAACCATTGGCGCGGTCAATCCGATGATGGGTGACCAAAATTTGACACCGATTTCCTCCGTGCTTCGGAAGGCACGTTAAGCTGTTGGTCCCGGGTGCTATCTTTACCAACTCAGATAGCAGTCGTCACATCATATCAGAGATGATGATAACTCTGACGCCTAAACTGGGAATGGGTATAGCTTACCCTAAGTGTTGCGGAGGTCTGATGGCAGTCGCTCTGTGTAAAAGCTTAGCCCTCGCCAAATCTCTCAGTTTGGGAAGCCGACCCTGAGACAATCGGGGAAAAGGCTAGGATTATTTTTTATATAGTGGCTCAACATAATGGCTTCCCTACGCCTGATGGAAAGCGAAAGAGAAGCCCAAGTCGCTGTGACAACGGGCAAGTAACTGGTCAGTTACCTGTCAGTTGCCACCGCCATGCCGGCCCAACCCTAACGAGCTCCGGAAACCCTACTCACCGGCAGAAACACGACCCAGAGGTCATTTGACTGCTCAATTCGAGCGAAGATTCGCTATGCCCTTCCTCTCTACAAAAAACAAACTCTTTGGAGCATTCCCCATTGGAAAGACGATTATATATTTTTGTTTTATTAAAATGAGAAAGTAGTAAAGTGAATTTTGAAAACAATGTTATTTATTTATTATTGTTTCTTCCAGCCATGTACGAGCACAAGATCTTCACTCAGGGCGTGATCTGGGACATCAACTCGTTCGACCAGTGGGGCGTGGAGCTCGGCAAGCAGCTGGCCAAGGCCATCGAGCCCGAGCTGGTCGCCGCAGGGCCCGTCAGCGGCCACGACGCCTCCACCAACGGACTGATCAACTTCCTCAAGGAGAACTTCTAAGGGACTACTGAGTTGGTAGTAACTCTTTAACATGGCAACATTAGTGCAAATCAATTTACTCTTATCTGTCAAAATTAATGTTAAATTGGTAGTTACTCCTTTTAACATGGCAACAATAACCCAAGACATGCCACATGATCAACTTCCTCAAGAACTTCTAAGGAACAACTGAGTTGGTAGTAACTCTTTAACATGGCAACATTAGTGCAAATCAATTTACTCTCATCTGTCAAAATTAATGTTAAGTTGGTAGTAACTCTTAGTCAATACTAAGAGTTACTATTTATTCGATGAAACAAAGCGGCAATTAATAAGATCATCATCATCCTAGCCTTGTTCCCGATTGTCTCAGGGTCGGCTTCCCAAACATAAGATGTTAGACAATAAAAGTAAAAAAACAAAATACTAGTAGCTCTTAACATGGCAACATTAGTTCAAACCAATTTACTTTTATCTGTCAAAATTATAACCCAAGACATGCCACTTTGGGCCACCCAGCGCCATCTAGTCCCAAACTAAGCCGAAGCTTGTACTATGGTAGTCATCATTATCTGTAAATGATTTGTCTGTGTTATTTTATTTGTAAACGCTGCTGTCCATTTCCTGATATTCCTTTAGTCGTTTTCTACAACAATGATGGCATTGGACAAATACTTTTTTTAATTAAATAGATGTGTATTGTTATTATACATATGTAACAAAATTCCTTTTTTTTAAACATTTTGACAGATTTGAGTAACTTGATATAGCAAAATATTCTATACAAGAACTTAGTCTTTGGAAGATTCAAACTATTGATAAGCATAAACCAGTTGAGGATTACTTTTAAGCGGTAAAGGTGTACTAGCAGAAATCTCACACAAAAGAAGTGGTTATATTATATACAATTTACTTGGAAAGTTTTAATATATAAAAAATGGGTCGATCCTTGTATATGACAAAATAATAGCTTAAAGTAAAAACAAATATGGACCCTCAATATACTAAACATTTTTATAAATATGTAGATTGATGTGACATATTTAACATCACATAATAATTAAAATCATAAATTATGTATTTTTAGAGACTATTGAATAATACATATGAAGTTATAAGAATCTGGTTTTACAAATGGAAATATAACTTGAATTTTTATTATATTTTTTTATTGAATTCGGTTCGGGCACAATGTTATTTCGTATAAAATATATTCTACGTTACATTTTTAATCGTTTACTTGCTTCTCTCTCGTATTTTCGTGTAGTTTATGCAAGAAATTATAATTGTATTATTTATTGTAAGTTTGTAACTAAATGTTTTGTTGTAAAGTAGTTATGTTTAAGAGAAATGGTTGATATTACAAACCATGATACTTATGTCATATAGTATGGTACTTCCTGGCAGGACTATAGTATGTAGGTATCAACTATATGCTGATGAAGCAGAAAGAAAAAAAGGGTAAATCTTTTAGGGGTCCATACCCTAGATCTAGAAAGACAAAACCCTTATTAACTTGATGTCTGTCGTCAAGACAATTTTTCTCAGGAACGCGTAATTGGTATCAAGCTGAATATAGATTCAGAGGTGGTATCAAGCTGAAATTCATATCAAATACTCCGTTCTACTGTCTCTTGGAGCTGTGAAAAATCAAACTTTTAAGCCAATGCAATCAAAACTTACAGGCAATAAGCAAATTTCCGACATTTGCAACGGAATCAATACCTACAGGGTACTTCCCTTGAAAGTTGAAATTTGATAGGAAGCAGCGTAAGATAAAGAAAAAAATTGTGAATACCACAAATTTTTAGCAACATTTAATAAAAATATAACCTACGTACAATACGGAACCTTCGCTGTGCGTGTCCGACTCTCACTTGGCTGGTTTATTTTTTTTTAAGAGTAGGTACAATAAATCAAGAAGTTCGAAGTACTAACCAGTTGGTCGGTTCAGTTGTTCAGAGTGGAAGGACAGCTTTTTGCCATGAAATTGTACCAAATGTTTCTGCCAAGGAGTACCGAACATTTAATTGCCACTTTTGATACTTAAGACACTTAGATGTGATGTCCGCTTTTAAATATGTATGCGAGTTGTTAAATTAGAATGCTTCGGTTTTGTCGGCGTATAGAGTATTGAATGTTAATACAGTATGTATGTAATAAATATGTTTTACACCTAAAGAGTGTTTTAAATATTACCTTACTAGTCGTGTTGTAAAAACTCATTTTTTTAAGACTTATTTGTGCGGGATCGCATACGAAATGAGATGATCCGATAGAGAACCAAGGTTATCTAGACCAAAAATAGGCAACACAATACAGCGGTTAAAATTTAATTTCCACTGTACCCCCAAGGGGACAGATAAGGGATCGAATCAGGTGATGATATTAATATTTGGATTAATATAATTCAAATTATTGTTATTATTATAATTATAATATAGAGATTAAAAAATAAGGCAAACCTTACTGTTTCATATATCAAATGAAAGTGGAATATGAAATATATATTTATAAATAGTAAGGAATTGTTTTTATACATGAAGACGGCAAAAAGAAGAGGATTATACAATACTAGCTTTTGCCCGCGACTTCGTCCGCGTGTTTAGATTTTTACATTCAAAAGTTTTTTCCCAATAACTCCCGGTCCCGTTGGAATTTTGCAATATCGCGTTGCAAGTAATCTTTACGTTCATTAAGGTACCTTGCATGCCAAATTTCAATCATCTATCTTAACGCGATTTAGATTTTTCATACAAAAGGTTTTCCCGCTAACTCCTGATCCCGTGGGAAGTTTGCAATATCCTGTTGCAACTGAAAATCACTAAGGTACCTGCATGTCTAATTTCAAGATTTTCCCGCTAATAGGGAATATGGATGACTTTTTTTATGAATTTAAAAGATCAAAGATCTCATCTTTTATCTTTTCGTAGATCGTAGAATTTTTAAACTATCTTTTCTATTAAGCGTGTTATAAAGCGTAAAAATTATTGCTTAGACAGAGAGATCCGGCGGATGACGTCACGTACTGTGCGCGCCATACAATTTCCATAGAAAAATCTGTTTTCGTGAGAGAGACGGATATATTAATTTTCAACGACTCCATCTCGCCCATTTTCAGCCAATTTTGATTTTGTTTTCACTGTTCATAGTATATTTTTATCTATTTTACGATAAATACATTTAACTATTTCTCATGCATTTCCCTATTCTCGTTCCCGTGTAAATTTCGGGAATTCCTTTCTTAGTGCACCTCTACGGTACCTAAGCTACGTCCCTTCTAAATTCCAAGTGCCTAAGTTTAGCCGTTTAGGCTGTGCGTTGATATGTCAGTCAGTGAGTTTCTTTTCTCCTTTTATATATTTAGAAGATTTAATTTGTTTTGGGCTATTTTATTTCTCGGCCTTTCTTTTCCTATTTTATCACATAAAGGGTCGATTTAAAATTTTGAAATTTTATCCCTTTCGGGGTGGAATTTATCAAAACCCTTTCTTGGCAATATCTACCACGTCATGGTATAGCTTTGTGAATGCAAAGTCTCAGCCCGTTCGGGTTTAAAATTGACAAAGTTTTATACAAACTTTCATCCCCTATTTTATCCCCTTGGGGGTAGAAATGATCAAACCCCTTTTTTAGCGGATACCTACGTCATAGTAGCTTTACACATGCAAAGTCTTAGCCCAATCGGCTTAAAATTGACAAAGTTTTATACTAACTTTCATCCCCTATTTTATCCCCTTGGGGGTGGAATTGATCAAAATCCTTTCTTAGCGGACGCCTACGTCATTACATCTACCTGTATGCCAAATTTCAGCCCAATCGGTTTAGTAGTTTGGGCTGTGCGTTGATAGATCACTATGTCAGTCAGTCAGTCAGTCACCTTTGAGTTTTATATATTTAGATTAATTTGTTTTGGGCTATTTTATTTCTCGGCCTTTCTTTTCCTATTTTATCACATAAAGGGTCGATTTAAAATTTTGAAATTTTATCCCTTTCGGGGTGGAATTTATCAAAACCCTTTCTTGGCAATATCTACCACGTCATGGTATAGCTTTGTGAATGCAAAGTCTCAGCCCGTTCGGGTTTAAAATTGACAAAGTTTTATACAAACTTTCATCCCCTATTTTATCCCCTTGGGGGTAGAAATGATCAAACCCCTTTTTTAGCGGATACCTACGTCATAGAAGCTTTACACATGCAAAGTCTTAGCCCAATCGGCTTAAAATTGACAAAGTTTTATACTAACTTTCATCCCCTATTTTATCCCCTTGGGGGTGGAATTGATCAAAATCCTTTCTTAGCGGACGCCTACGTCATTACATCTACCTGTATGCCAAATTTCAGCCCAATCGGTTTAGTAGTTTGGGCTGTGCGTTGATAGATCACTATGTCAGTCAGTCAGTCAGTCACCTTTGAGTTTTATATATTTAGATAAAGTCTTATCAAATGAATTGAAAAAATATTATTTATTTCACAGATCTAGCTGGAATACATCTTATAACTTACAGAAACACTGGTGGATAATAATAATAAAATTTATAAGATTGATGAATGTCATTTTGCAATCAACTATTTATTGTTTCTTAATCATGTTGTTGACCAAATTCAGCTTGTATAATAAGAATAACAGACCTATGATTAAAAAGTGACTAATTAATTAAGTTTATACTCTAATAATAATAATTAACGATTGTTCATAACCAAACAACAGTATTACATCATCATCCCCTTAGCGTTGTCCCGGTTTGTGCCTCTAGGCCCAGGGTCCGCTTTGACCATGATCCTAGATTTAGCGAGTCTGGTTATTACATTGAAGCGACTGCCATCTGACCTTCGTAACCCTCAGAAAGGGGAACCAGACAAAAAATCAACCCCTAAATGACCAGATGTTGACCAAATTCAGCTTGTATAATAAGAATAACAGACTTATGATTAAAAAGTGACTAATTAATTAAAATTAACGATTGTTCATAACCAAACAACAGTATTACATATAACAGCATTTTAAGCAAATAAAAACATACTACAATGGGACCAAAGCTTTCAAAGGACAAAATAATTTTCCAAATTGGTTCACAATGTTCGGAGATATTATTTATTATGTGTGACAAACATACAGCAACATAAAAATACAGTCGAATTGAGAACGTCCTTTTTTTTATGATGCCTATGTTTTGCGCCGACACCGTTAGATTATAATCCATCTCGCGAGATTGTAAACTGTCGAAAGATTGTCAACTGTAACATAATGCTTACATTTGCTTTCATCATCATCAGCCTATTGCAGTCCACTGCTGGACATAGGCCTCTCCAGTTGTTCGCTACTTATGGCAAACATCTGGAGGATATACCCATAATCGTCACACTGGGCAGGCGGGTTGGCGATCGCAGGGCGTAGCTTCTCGCTTCAGTGACGCTGCTGCCCGTCGGTCTGTGGTATTTATCTAGGTAGGTACGTCTTTAATTTTAACTATCATCAACTATTATTTTTCTGTAGATTTTGTACGATCAAAGTGGAACTGTTGGTAATTTGACGCGTGACAGATTTGAATTTAAGAATTTTACATCGATCGATTACAGTCTATGGAAAAGTTATAGTTAAAATGTAAGCATAATTTGGGATGTAAGGGAGCGACCCATCATCTTTTAGCTTCAAGCCAATCTCACCTGCCCGTGGTGCATCCTGCCGAATAACGAACGAGGCGCTGGCAACCGACTGGTGGCGGTATAACCATCACAATTGACGGCGTAGCTAAATACCACAGACCGATGACGGGCAGCAGCGTCACCGGAGCGAGAAGCTACGCCCTGCGATCGCCAACCCGCCTGCCCAGCGTGGCGATTATGAGTATATCCTCCAAATGTTTGCCCAAAGTGGCGAACAACTGGAGAGGCCTGTGTCCAGCAGTGGACTGTGATAGGCTGATGATGATGATGAAGCATAATTTTACAGTTTACAATCTCGCGGGATAGATCATAATCTACCGGTGTTTACAATTTTACGGTGGCATTTGCACAGCCACGGCGATACAATTCGGATGGGTGACCGTCACGCACGTTATTTCGGCTTGCGCCCCCGGCCGGCCGTCTTCGTCTTCTTGTTGGCGTTCTTTTTGTCCTCCTCCGCTTTGCGCTTCGGGTTTGGAGTCGTTGATAGGACCTGGGATGACAGTAATTTATGAAATTATGATAAGTCTGTACGTATGTACATGAAATATATTTTCGAAATAACTTTTGTACTATCTTCTTAATAAGTAATCCTACTAATAAATTTTTTTTCTTTTTTTTATAATAGCTCGACATAATGGCTTCCCTACGCCTGATGGAAGCGAAAGAGAAGCCCAAATCGCTGTGACAACTGGCAAGTAACTGGTTTAGTAACCTGTCAGTTGCCACTGCCATGCCGGCCCAACCCTAACCCCCCACGAGCTCCGGAAACCCTACTCACCGGCAGAAACACGACCCAGAGGTCATTTGACTGCGGTATTCTATAGGGTGGAGGTCCTTCCCCGGACGGGCGGCTCAATTCGAGCGAAGATTCGCTATGCCCTACCTCTCTTAATATTATAATTGCGAAAGTTTGTTTGGATATATAGATGGATAGATAAGATAATTGTTTATTTTCTCCATTACTCCATTTCTCACAAACATATTATAATTACAATGTAGATTGCGAGAGACTGGTGTCCCGTTTTCCCAACACTTCCCGTCACTGCTCTGCTCCTATTGATTGTACCGTGATGAAAAGTATACATACTATGACCTGCCCAGGAGTATGAAGAATAATCGTTCTAAGTTTCGTTAGAATCCGTCCGGTAGTTTTTTTTCTATAAGGACATACAGACAGATAGACAAACATTTTACTGATTGTATTTTTGGCATCAGTATCGATCACTAATCACCCCCTGATAGTTATTTTCAGAATTTATTTCATGTACAGAATTGACCTCTCTACAGATTTATTTTAAGTATAGATTACCTACAACAAAAAAGAAAATATTATTCAGTCGAATTAAATAACCTCCTTTTTATTGAAGTCGGTTAAAAATGTGGGAACTAGTCGTACCTTATAATAAGAGAGGTAGGGCATGGCGAATCTTCGCTTGAATTGAGCCGCCCGTCCGGGGAAGGACCTCCACCCTATAGAATACCGCAGCCAAATGACCTCCGCGTCATGTTCCTGTCGGTGAGTAGGGTTTCCGGAGCTCGTGGGGGGTTAGGGTTGGGCCGACATGGCGGTGGCAACTGACAGGTAACTAAACAGTTGCCCGTTGTCACAGCGACTTGGGCTTCTCTCTCGCTTTCCATCAGGCGTAGGGAAGCCATTATGTCGAGCCACTATATAAAAAAAAAACCTTGAAGAACCCGTCGAGGCGTCCCTGCGTGGTCCCGGAGCGAGCCTTGAGCAGTTTCTTGGCGCCGTTGCGCACGCGCTCCTCGCTGAACTGCTTGTCCCCGCACAGGAATCGAACCAGGCCCTCCTCGTCGGGGTCCGTCCATTTCAGCTGAGGGAGAATAAAAGTTGTAAGGGAGGGTTAGAATAGGGATGTTTCAAAACAATTACATAGTTTAGTCCGTATTTTCGATTATAAAAAGCTTTTGCCCTAACGGAGCTCGTGGGGGGTTGGGGTTGGGCCGGCATGGCGGTGGCAACTGACCAGTTACTTGCCCGTTGTCACAGCGACTTGGGCTTCTCGTTCGCTTTCCATCAGGCGTAGGGAAGCCATTATGTCGAGCCACTATAAAAAAAAAAAGTTGAATTCGGGGTGAACGCTCCATACAAACTTCCACCCCCCATTTTAGGGTATTGGGGGGTAAAGGGGCAAAAAGTAGCCTACGTTACGCTCCATCCCTTCAACTATCTCCATTTAAAAAATTACGTCAATTCTTAGCTCCGTTTCGCCGTGAAAGAAAGACAAACATACAGATAGACAGACACACTTTCCCATTTATAATATTAAGTACGTATTTTTCCTTTTTTTATTTAAACAAAAATAACAAAGATACAAGACATCAATAGAAGAAGTAAGG
>CM062099.1:2134434-2202232 GCA_031163375.1 Conogethes punctiferalis
CTCTGTTATTTTTTGTTTAAATGAAAAAAAAAAGGAAAAATACATAAATATATTTTTATAATCTAAAATACGGACTAAATATAATGTGATTATTTTAACCCTGGAAACATCCCTAATTTGTGCAACAAGTTTCTGTTATACCTAGTTTTAAGTCAATTGTATGGTGCGCTATAAAGTCTATCTATCTATCTATCCCTATTGTCACTAGAGGAGGCAAATGTTTAGCTGTGGACGTTTGCAGGGTTATGATGAAAGGACCTGATAAGATCTTTTTTTTTTTTTATTTTTTTTTTATAGTAGCTCGACATAATGGCTTCCCTACGCCTGATGGAAAGCTAAAGAGAAGCCCAAGTCGCTGTGACAACTGGCAAGAAGCTGGTTAGTTACCTGTCAGTTGCCACTGCCATGCCGGCCCAACCCTAACCCCCCACGAGCTCCGGAGACCCTACTCACCAGCAGAAACACGACCCGGAGGTCATTTGGCTGCGGTATTCTATAGGGTGGAGGTCCTTCCCCGGACGGGCAGCTCAATACGAGCGAAGATTCGCTATGCCCTACCTCTCTTAAAATTTATCTGTTGCAGAGGTCCTGGGCGCCATGGTGTCTGTGCTGCTCATCTGGGTGCTGACCGGCGTGTTCGTGTACGTGGCGGCCATGAGGCTCTACTCCGGAGAGTTCAACATCAACCCCGACATGATGATGCTGGTCTCCGGCTGCGGCGTGGTCTTCAACGTCGTGCTGGCGCTGGTGCTGCACGGCTGCGCCACTGGCATCGGTGAGCATCCTTAGGGATGGTGGGGAGACTAGGCTGGACACCATGATGCTGGTCTCCGGCTGCGGCGTGGTCTTCAACGTCGTGCTGGCGCTGGTGCTGCACGGCTGCGCCACTGGCATCGGTGAGCATCCTTAGGGATGGTGGGGAGACTAGGCTGGACACCATGATGCTGGTCTCCGGCTGCGGCGTGGTCTTCAACGTCGTGCTGGCGCTGGTGCTGCACGGCTGCGCCACTGGCATCGGTGAGCATCCTTAGGGATGGTGGGGAGACTAGGCTGGACACCATGATGCTGGTCTCCGGCTGCGGCGTGGTCTTCAACGTCGTGCTGGCGCTGGTGCTGCACGGCTGCGCCACTGGCATCGGTGGGTATCCTTAGGGACGGTGGGGAGACTAGGCTGGACATCATGATGCTGGTCTCCGGCTGCGGCGTGGTCTTCAACGTCGTGCTGGCGCTGGTGCTGCACGGCTGCGCCACTGGCATCGGTGAGCATCCTTAGGGATGGTGGGGAGACTAGGCTGGACACCATGATGCTGGTCTCCGGCTGCGGCGTGGTCTTCAACGTCGTGCTGGCGCTGGTGCTGCACGGCTGCGCCACTGGCATCGGTGAGGACCCTCTAGGGAGGCGGGGAGGCTGGGCTGGACATCATGATGCTGGTCTCCGGCTGCGGCGTGGTCTTCAACGTCGTGCTGGCGCTGGTGCTGCACGGCTGCGCCACTGGCATCGGTGAGGACCCTCTAGGGAGGCGGGGAGGCTGGGCTGGACATCATGATGCTGGTTTCGGGCTGCGGTTGAAATACTTTTAGGTATTATAGGTATAGGTTCTCAATTAGATTTTTTTTTGTATGTACGTTACCACACATCTCAGGATTGTGAACCGATTTGGAAAATCCTTTTTTTATTTGAAGTACACACACACACACACACACGCACACACACACACACACACACACACACACACGCACACACACACACACACACACACACACGCACACACGCACACACACCCGCACACACACACACACACGCAAACAAAACACAACGAAATTGTTATAGGTATCAATGAATTTCTAATAAATAAATAAATAACCCCTTCCTAGACCTACGCCATAATTAAGTCGGTTTTTTTTGCTACTAAATGCTGGATTAGTAGCAAAAAAACCGACTTAAATTAACCTAATTACCCCCAGCTCACCACCACACGCACGGCGGCGCGGCGTGTGCGCACGCGCATACCCACGCGCACGCGCCCAGCGAGCCGCGCCGCCCGTTCCGTCTGTTCGGCCGCGGCAGAGACCACAAGCAGACCAACGGCGCGCTGGTCAACGGGGACTACGGCATGAAGGACATAGCAGGGGTCGAGGCCAATGTAGTCGGCCAGCAGGCGAGGTGAGTCATCATCCTATCGCAGTCCACTGCTGGACATAGGCCTCTTCAGTGTGTTAGCCACCTTGGACGCTGGGCAGGCGGGTTGGGTATCGCAGGGCGCAGCTCCTCGCTCCGGTGACGCTGCTGCCAGTCATTTTCCTGTGGTATTTAGCTACGCCTTCAATCGTGATGGTTATAACGCCACCAGTCGGTTGTCAGAGCCACGTTCGTCATTCAGCAGGCAAGGGTCGCTTGGAGCGAAAAGATGGTAAGGTAGGTACTGCAGAGTAACATCCCAGGCTATGAACAAATAACCAGAAAGCCGGATACTGCGAAACATCCAAAATAAAAGGGCCTTTCTCAGCATTTAAGTCGTATCCCGCGCGGGGAGCCAAGGCGCTGGTTACAACTAAGTCCTGAGTGAGGCTCTATTACTAATGTTTCAGTTACCTTCATTGGTTATCGTTCGTTACAGGAACATAAACCTGCGCGCCGCCCTCATCCACGTGATCGGGGACCTCTTACAGAGCTGCGGGGTGCTCTTAGCATCTATACTCATCAAGTTTTATGTAAGTAAATAAAATCTTCTAAGGAGCCACGCACCACCTCGTGCTCAACCAGTAGTAGTCACAGATTATGCAACTAGTAGTCACAGATTATGCAACTAGTAGTCACAGATTATGCCACTAGTAGTCACAGATTATGCCACTAGTAGTCACAGATTATGCCACTAGTAGTCACAGATTATATCACTAGTAGTCACAGATTATGCAACTAGTAGTCACAGATTATGCCACTAGTAGTCACAGATTATGCCACTAGTAGTCACAGATTATGCCACTAGTAGTCACAGATTATATCACTAGTAGTCACAGATTATGCAACTAGTAGTCACAGATTATGCCACTAGTAGTCACAGATTATGCCACTAGTAGTCACAGATTATGCCACTAGTAGTCACAGATTATATCACTAGTAGTCACAGATTATGCAACTAGTAGTCACAGATTATGCCACTAGTAGTGACAGGTTATGCCACTAGTAGTCACAGATTATGCAACTAGTAGTCACAGATTATGCAACTAGTAGTCACAGATTATGCCACTAGTAGTCACAGATTATGCCACTAGTAGTCACAGATTATGCCACTAGTAGTCACAGATTATATCACTAGTAGTCACAGATTATGCAACTAGTAGTCACAGATTATGCCACTAGTAGTCACAGATTATGCCACTAGTAGTCACAGATTATATCACTAGTAGTCACAGATTATGCAACTAGTAGTCACAGATTATGCCACTAGTAGTCACAGATTATGCCACTATTCGTCACAGATTATGCCACTATTCGTCACAGATTATGCCAATATGCGTCACAGATTATGCCACTAGTCGTCACAGATTATGCCACTAGTAGTCACAGATTATGCCACTAGTAGTCACAGATTATGCCACTAGTCGTCACAGATTGCGCTACTACTAGTAGACTATTGAAAATTACCAAGAATGTATGAGGGAGTACCTTGGTCGTGTATGCTCAGATGTGTGTGTGTGTCGCAGCCGGCCGCGAAGGTGGTGGACCCGATCTGCACGTTCGTGTTCAGCGTGCTGGTGCTGCTGACGTCGGCGCGCGTGGTGCGCGACGCGCTGGCCATGCTCATGCAGGGCGTGCCCAAGGACGCCAGGTACCTCCCACAGTTCTATTGTCGCCCGTCATAAAATATGGTGCAAGTTCCAAAGACTCGCAATGCGCGTTTCACTACTCGCCGAAGGATGCCATCAGTCGACCAGCGAAGATTTTCTTGTGCTGAGGAATATGCGTGTCCAAGTATTAAATAAGTGCGAGTGTACGTGGATACCCTTGGCGTTGGAGACTTTACCCATAATCGTCGCACGGGTGTTGGGTATCGCAGGGCGTAGCTCCTCGCTTCGGTGACGCTGCTGCCGTATGCTCGACCGTGGTACATATTCAGCTTCTCCTTCAATCGTGATCGTTATGCCGCCACCAGTCGGTTGCCAGCGCCTTATTTGTTAATCTGCAGGATACACCACGAAATATACGTGTCCAATATGTATTTTTATGATCTAAAATACGGACTACATATAACGTAAGTAATTATTTTGACCCTGGAAACATTCCTATTGATGATTGAATGAACCATAACTTTCGTTACGTCATTGTTACAGGTACCGCGAGCTGGTGGCGGCGCTCGGTGCGCTGGGCGGAGTGCGGCACGTGCACTCGGTGCACCTGTGGGCGCTGTCCACGCACCACCTCGTGCTCACCGCGCACGTCGCCATAGGTGAGTGCGCTGTCACGAGCAGCAGTCAGGCGTGCGGTGCACTCGGTGCACTCGGTGCACCTGTGGGCGCTGTCCACGCACCACCTCGTGCTCACCGCGCACGTCGCCATAGGTGAGTGCGCTGTCACGAGCAGCAGTCAGGCGTGCGGTGCACTCGGTGCACTCGGTGCACCTGTGGGCGCTGTCCACGCACCACCTCGTGCTCACCGCGCACGTCGCCATAGGTGAGTGCGCTGTCACGAGCAGCAGTCAGGCGTGCGGTGCACTCGGTGCACTCGGTGCACCTGTGGGCGCTGTCCACGCACCACCTCGTGCTCACCGCGCACGTCGCCATAGGTGAGTGCGCTGTCACGAGCAGCAGTCAGGCGTGCGGTGCACTCGGTGCACTCGGTGCACCTGTGGGCGCTGTCCACGCACCACCTCGTGCTCACCGCGCACGTCGCCATAGGTGAGTGCGCTGTCACGAGCAGCAGTCAGGCGTGCGGTGCACTCGGTGCACTCGGTGCACCTGTGGGCGCTGTCCACGCACCACCTCGTGCTCACCGCGCACGTCGCCATAGGTGAGTGCGCTGTCACGAGCAGCAGTCAGGCGTGCGGTGCACTCGGTGCACCTGTGGGCGCTGTCCACGCACCACCTCGTGCTCACCGCGCACGTCGCCATAGGTGAGTGCGCTGTCACGAGCAGCAGTCAGGCGTGCGGTGCACTCGGTGCACTCGGTGCACCTGTGGGCGCTGTCCACGCACCACCTCGTGCTCACCGCGCACGTCGCCATAGGTGAGTGCGCTGTCACGAGCAGCAGTCAGGCGTGCGGTGCACTCGGTGCACTCGGTGCACCTGTGGGCGCTGTCCACGCACCACCTCGTGCTCACCGCGCACGTCGCCATAGGTGAGTGCGCTGTCACGAGCAGCAGTCAGGCGTGCGGTGCACTCGGTGCACTCGGTGCACCTGTGGGCGCTGTCCACGCACCACCTCGTGCTCACCGCGCACGTCGCCATAGGTGAGTGCGCTGTCACGAGCAGCAGTCAGGCGTGCGGTGCACTCGGTGCACTCGGTGCACCTGTGGGCGCTGTCCACGCACCACCTCGTGCTCACCGCGCACGTCGCCATAGGTGAGTGCGCTGTCACGAGCAGCAGTCAGGCGTGCGGTGCACTCGGTGCACTCGGTGCACCTGTGGGCGCTGTCCACGCACCACCTCGTGCTCACCGCGCACGTCGCCATAGGTGAGTGCGCTGTCACGAGCAGCAGTCAGGCGTGCGGTGCACTCGGTGCACTCGGTGCACCTGTGGGCGCTGTCCACGCACCACCTCGTGCTCACCGCGCACGTCGCCATAGGTGAGTGCGCTGTCACGAGCAGCAGTCAGGCGTGCGGTGCACTCGGTGCACCTGTGGGCGCTGTCCACGCACCACCTCGTGCTCACCGCGCACGTCGCCATAGGTGAGTGCGCTGTCACGAGCAGCAGTCAGGCGTGCGGTGCGCTCGGTGCACTTCGGTGGTCAGTCAAAAAAGCATTATAAATGACCTATAAAAGAGGAACACAGTCAAAGTCAGTGCGGTGCACTCGGTGCACTTTGGTGGTCAGTCAAAAAAGCATAATAACCTATAAAAGGGGAACACTTTAAACGGAACGTTAAGTCAGTGTTCAAATACTACAATAAATAATTCTTAGAGCGTGGGTATTACGTGGGTCTGTTTGTCACAAGTACAACCCTTTCCTAGACAAGATATGTATCACTTTTTTTACCTACCTAAAACCTTGTTTCTTTGTTTATCAAAATTCTATGCGTAAAAAACAAAGTAGATACACGAGAAAAAGATGCAGATGTCGCATGTCCCATATTTGGGACACCCATCATTTGAGCGTTAAACCTGTACATCATCATTAGCAGCCTGTGACAGTCCACTGCTATACGTAGGCCTCTCCCGAATCGCGCCATTCCGCTCGATCAGTAGAGCGGGTCACAGATAGATTATCTCTATAGCGATGGGCGTTATTAACCATAACTGGTTATATATGCAGTTACGAGCTCGAACAGTGATCACTCGTTTTCCACTACAACAAAAACTAGTGATATTCATAACGCCATTTAAACGATCGAAATAGGCATCAGTCTTCAATAACTCTTTTAATCACAACGCCATAAAGTTAAATCGAATTCACTCTTATGTTTAAGGCATAGCGTCGATGTTTGGCTACTTTCACTACTCACGCAAAATCACTGGTTTTACAATATTCGTAATGACAAGATGAAAACGACGTTTTACATTGACCACCTTACACATAGCTTTGACAACGTAAAGGAGTAAAACGAGTAATGTAAAACGCGCCTAAAAAAAACGAAGACGTATCGATACACGATACGTGTGCGTGAAGAAGAATTAAGTTATACTGCTACCTAACCAAACGATTTTACGTTACAATTATCACGTTTGCTTCAGAACGTTGTGAAAATAACTAGTTATAAAAATCACTAGTTAAGAAACTAGTTATTGGAAATCACATAACGCTTACGTTACGTTATCTCAAAAACCGATAACGACCCATCGCTAATCTCTAACTCTCAAGTAACCCTAACCCGTTGTTGACCGCAGACGAGCTGACCGACCCCGAGCTGGTGCTGCGCGCGTGCCTGCAGCTGGCCCGCGGCGAGTTCGGCGTGCAGGACGCGACCTTCCAGGTGGAGCGCTACCACGCGCACATGCTGGCCTGCCGCGCCTGCCGCCAGCAGCCCGCGCACACGCCCTGACCCCTTACCACGCTCTCGCACTAGTGCGGGCGGCGAAGGTGAGAAGAACAAGAAAAAAAAACGCAATTTTTGGACTCTTGCTAGGCTCTTGAAGGATGCTGTGACTTGTTGACTTATGCCCTTTTTTTTATAGTCGCACGACGTAATGGTTTCCTCACGCCTGATGGAAAGCGAGAGAAGCACAAGTCGCTGTTTCAATGGGCAAGTGATTGCTCAGTTGCCACCGCCGACCCAACCCTATCTCGCGGCTGCCGATGCAGCACGACCCGGAGGTCATTTGGCTGTAGTGTTCTATCATCTTTCCCCGGACGGGCTATGTCCTACCTCTTAAAACTTTCGACATGTGCGCCTTTTTGATTCTTGGGACTTTTGGATTTGAGACTTTTTTAGAACTCAGCATGCAAAACGTAACGCAACCTACGATGTTTGAAAATACATATTAAAAATACTCTTATAGCGCTTACCATTTACACATTGAATAAAAATTATGGATATGTATTTCTAAACCTAAATAACACAATTTCTCAGTCTATTTATTTTTTTAATTTGACTATATATGACCCATATTATGTCTTAAGCTACCCCTTAATATATTTGACATTAAGTTAGTATCACTCTGGATAGAATCTAATTTTCAAAGTGTAATAAAATAATACCCTGCCTCAAGAGAGATCCACTGTCAACTTACTGAAATATCAATATAATTTATTTTTTAACATTTACAGGATGTGACTGAACACTGGCTGTGCTGCGGAGATAAATCCTGGAATATGAAGATAATTGTAATTTCATTTACTAAATTAATTTTGAAAACTTGAGACAATACTATCTGACGACAAAAGAAAGTCAGTAAAACAAAAAAAAAGTATTTAAAAATGTAATAAAAACACAAAAAATGTTGTATTGTTACTGTGGATCGGAATATTGTGTTTGTTATCTGTTGTGTTTAAAATTCAGTGTACCATAAATGGAACAGGGCGATAGAAAAGCTCAATGCACCATAAATGGAACACTGCGATTATTTCACGTTTGCGTAGATGTGTTCAGTTAATTAATATTGTGTCTTTAATTTGCATGTTACGTTTTGAAATATATTATTTTTATTATGACTTGTTGACCCACCGAGATGGTGATATTCCAAAGACGATACAAAAATAAAGTTATAAAGGAAAAATGTAATGAAATATATTTTAAATAATTGTAAAGGTATTGAAAAGAGAAAAATGGTATTAATGTTTTATTTATATGACTTAAAATTATAATGGACATTTAGACAGGGGTGTGCAAAAGAAATATTGTCCTTATAGTAGAATTTCATAATGAATGATAAATGGAGGACTATGGACGAATGTAAATAAAGTTATTGCTATTTTTATATGCTCGAAATGCGCTTTGCTTTTTATCTTAAAGCATTGGTTCCATCCATTAATGTCTGGGGGTCGGTTTTAATTAGTTGAGTAAATATTTAAATTTCAATTTAAAATATCTTATTCAGACTTGAGACGAGCAATTATGAATAGTTAAGTCAGTTGAAATATCGATAGCTTACTTCACGTTTGAAGATGTGCCACATATGGTCCAATTATGATCAAATTAAAAAGGAAATATTCTGTGTATTATTAATAATTTATTTATCAAAATAATTGAAGCAATTATCGTTTCACATTAACATTTAATTAAAAATAAATATCTCTTAAAACAGACCTCAGATATTTTGCGCATAAAAAGCAGCTCATAAGATTTATTTTTAATATATACTTTGTCATATTGGTTGGATGTTAATGTTAGTATTGTGATAGTGCCAATTTTGTATGAATAACTTTTATGATATTTGATGATAAAAATTGTTGTATTTAATCAATAATTTATTTTAATTAACGAGATTGTATAGGACAAATAAAAATGTATTAGGTGTAAGGTTAGTTGTAAGCGAAACATTTGTAGATAGGATTAAAAAAACGATAAAGATGCATTTACTAAAATAAAATTATTAATTAATTGTACGTAATTAATGAAATTAAAAAGTTCAAGATTGCGAATAAAATATTACGAAATCATATAAATTATTGTTCGGGATAAAGTTTATAATAAAACGATATTTAAAGGAGAACTGTTGTATAAGAAAATAATAATTAAATTATATGGTATTTATTGTGTAAAGAATTAAATATACAGGTAGGGGATTTTCGAGCTTTGCAAAAAAATCATGTTCAAATTGTCTTAAGTGTATTGTAATAATGCTTTCGACATTTTTTTTATAAATATTATCTAAAACTGTTATGTATATCTAAACTGTTGTATGTGTATCTAAACTGTTTGTTGTATAAAGAAAAAGTTTCCCTGTTCCCCTGGTCACATAAGGTCACATCGTTGGAAAAGCTTAACAAACGGAATATTAAAAAAGGAACCGAAAAAGAGGTAATACCACTGTACAAAGGTTATGATTTTTGAGTTAGTAATAGAACTAAGGCCCGTATTCACAAACGATACTTATCTAAGGAGACCAGCAACGCTAAGTTAAGGGAGGCATTTATCAGTGCGTTGAACATGGCGAGCCTTTCAATTCATAAACAATACTTAAGCGGCACTTGAATAAGCAAACGCACAGCGTAAAATAGAGCCCCGTGATTGGTTCATTTGTTGTTGCACACTTCACTTCCTTGACTGACATTTGACATTTCATTTTTTATAACCTCAATCGGGCTCAACAAAATAGTTTCGGAAAAGTGAGAATTGGTTTTAGTTTGTGTTTTGTGGTGATTTTGCAGTAATTGTTGCGTCGATATGTGGTCATAATGAATAAGGATATAATTACGCCAAACTCAACTATCAGGTTAGATGAATTCACTAATTAACATTCATTATGAAAACATTGTGTAGTAAATAGTTTTAAAAATGCGTACCTATACTTATATTACAGTTCCATGAAGCTGCCATGAGTTAAAGAAGAAGGCTTGGAAGGATCTCGCAGTGGCCTACAACTCGCAATCATGTGTCACAATGGCCCGCTTATCAGTTAAAAAGATGCTGGGAGAATATTAAAACCCTGAGGAAAAAAGAGCTTTCCCAAGAATCCCTCAGCATGAAACGTACTGGTTGAGGACCCCCAGAAGGCTTCACGGTGGATAATGTTGTATACATACAATTTGTCCATTCATAAATGTAATTGTAATTGACTCCAATTGGTACTAGAGAAAGAGTATGCCCAAAGTTTTATTTTTTACATTTTACACTTTAAATTTACTAAAATAAAAACAAATAGGAGATAATGTTTCTAATTAATATATAAAATATATACTTATGTTTTATTTTGTAGATGATATGAAAGAAATCAATGAGAATGAGGTCCATTTACAACTAATATTTAAGAAACATTTCAAACCATTATGGGTATATTCTCCAGATGTTTCCCCTAAGTCGCGACCAACTGGACAGGCCTATGTCCAGCAGTGGACTGCTATAGGCTGAAGATGATGATTTCAAATCATACACTAGTAAGTAATATTTGAAATCTTACATTTAATTTAACTTGTCTTTAATATGTATTGAAATATTATTGTACATGTATGTATAATGGTGTTATGTATAATTTATTTAAGTGAATATTTATTGTATTATATATGTTTATAGAATTATGATATTAGGTACTTGGTATATTTATGTATTTGTCTAGATGAGATCGCTATAAGGATAAGACCACCTAAAGTATAATATAATAATAGATCTCAGCTTGTTTCTTGTAAGGGTTACTCTTCCTCATCCATTCCAGTAACCTCGGGTGTTCCACAGGGATCGCACCTGGGACCTCTTCTGTTTGTTGTTTATATTAATGACCTCATTTTTCGGTTATCTTGTCCCGCTCTTATGTACGCCGACGATCTTAAGATTTTTACTAACGTAGAATGCGGTGGACAAATAAATCTACAAAATAATCTTATGGTCATTTCGGAATGGTGCCAAACAAACAAAATGAGTCTAAATGTGGACAAGTGCTGTGTTATTACCTTTACTAGAAAGAAAATTAGACCCACCTACTCATACAATATACTAGGTAAACAGCTGGCCAGAAAAGACACAGTAAGGGATCTGGGCGTAGTTTTCGATGAACAGCTGACTTTTCGTCCCCACTATGACCATATCATAAAGAAAGGGCATCAATTGATGGGTTTTGTCATAAGAACTACAAGAGACTTTAAACAGCCTCAAAGTACTTTGTGCCTTTTTAATAGTCTTGTAAGAAGTGTTCTCGAGTACTGCAGCCCTGTTTGGTCCCCTTATTACAATGTCCATGTGGACAACTTGGAGCGCATTCAGAGGAGGTGTCTGCGGTACTTGTGCTTCAAGCACAACCTGGGTCGATCTCTGTCAAGCTATAACCAGAGGTTGTCAAAATTTAACGTGATTCCCCTGTCTTCCCGTCGTAAAAGATATGATCTGTTATGCCTACATAAAATACTCCATTCGGCCATTCATGCCCCTGACCTTCTAGCATCCGTCAACATCAATACTCACTACAGAGCCAGGTGCCCGAACACTTTCGCCATACAGGTATACAAAAACAACACATCCTTCTACAGCCCTCTAGTCAGAATGTGTCGCACCTATAACGAACTGGTGAAGGGTGGAATTGACATAGATGTTTTTGATTTTAAATTTAACAAATATAAAAAACTAATCACCGACTATATTGTGGGTGATTGTTCCTCTTTCCCAAAGAGTACTGTCTAGTTTTTATAACCATATACTTGCATTTATTTACATATATTGATAGTATTCTGTTAATGTACCTGAAATAAATAAATAAATAAATAAATAAAGTGTACTTTGGTTTGTCCGTAATGTATTTTCATGTAATGTCTGTGTTTTAGTGCAATAAAGAGTTTCTATCTATCTATCTATCTTGTTCATACTGTGGCTGTGTGTACCTTCTACAAAATACATTATTGAGAGATTTTTAAGATTATAAATATTTGCTTTCAGGTAGTTTTGAGTGAGAATAAAATGCAACACAACAAATATGAAACATGACCAGGAGGTGCACCAGTTGAGAATGCAAAGAGAGAAGGTTTTGATTGCAAGACAATATAATTTATTAGAATATGAAGATATGATACATAATTTACAATTTGAAAAAGTGTTCTTGAAATTGAATTGTTAAAGATAGGTACAAACTGGAAAATAAAAACATTTACCTAATAATATTTTTTGTTTTATTGAATACTAGCTGTGCCCGCGGCTTCGCCCGCGTTGCCCCTCATTTAGGGAAGTAGGGGGTTAGAAAGGGGCAAAAAGTAGCCTATGTTACTCTCCATTCCTTCAACTATCTCCACTTAATAAAAAAATCACGTCAATTCGTCGCTCCGCTCCGTTTTGCCGTGAAAGAAAGACAAACATACCGACAGACAGACACACTTTCCCATTTATAATATTAGTATGGATATTTGAAACTAACTGAAAATATATTTCATGTACAGAATTACATTTAATTAATTAATTCTCTACAGATTTATTGTAAGTTTACATAAACTCAAACCTACTTGCAATAATACCTAATCAAAAGGATCTTTAAAATCCCGTATCACTTTTCTTATGTTTATTCTGCTTGCTCATTGATATAATTATCAAACTCTTCTTCATAATATTATCCATCGTTAGAACAAAAACAACCTCAATTTAGCAAAACCAAAACTTTGACGTACCTAATCTGTGCAGAAACTGACCCTATGCGTTGCGTAAAATAGGTCGCTAGCTATTTTACCAATGCGTTCATTTTAAGAGACGCACAGGGCCGACCGCCCCTCAAGTGTCGTTTATGAATAGGTTTTAGGGTACCTGTGCGTCCGCGCGCACTGTGAGACCTCACAGTATCGTTTGTGAATACGGGTGTAAATGACGTCCTGTTCCAGTCATAGGCTATCTTACTTTTTGTCAGACCGTTGGAGTTTGATCTTATCAGGCCATTGAAAAGTCGGACCTAAATGAAGCCTTACTTTTTATAAGTCATTTAAACTTTATCCTTATCCTATCTTTCCTATATGTATCTGTCTATGTACAGTCCCTGAAGATTCCCTACCTGTATGTAAATAATATGTTATACACAGGGTTGCTCACTGTTTCCGAGTCAATTGACCGCGAGACCACACGATGTTAACTCGACACAAGTATTGCTTATTGTAGTAGTATTATTATTGTACATAGTTAGTAACTAGACTTTATATAAGGATATATTTTTAAATAGTTCCATGTACGATTTTTTTAAGATTTATTTCAAACTTAGCGATTTAATTTTTTTTTTTTATATAGTGGCTCGACATAATGGCTTCCCTACGCCTGATGGAAAGCGAAAGAGAAGCCCAAGTCGCTGTGACAACTGGCAAGTAACTGGTCATTTACTTGTCAGTTGCCACCGCCATGCCGGCCCAACCCTAACCCCCCACGAGCTCCGGAAACCCTACTCACCGGCAGAAACACGACCCAGAGATCAATTTTCAAAATTCGTATTAGCACCTTTTTAGGCATTCTAAACATACAAAAAAAAGCTACATTCTGACCGACTTTTGTGGTATAGTTTGTCATTGCACGTCATTCTAACTCTAAAAAATTTTTAATTATTGGTATGCAGGTTCGTACCATGTTTGGAACTCTTGGGCCTTAGAATACGCTTGCTACCACTCAATTAACGAAGCAATATGTGGCTTATTTAAATAATATTATGAATATGTTCCAAATATGGAACGGTTTCAAAATATATCCTTCGTATCGTATATGTCCTGTTATGTAAGTTCATGACAAAATATATATTCACATTTCTGTGGCTGTATCCGATGCTATGTACAGACAACTCGTGATTGTATGCAAGTGACATCTTCACAAACAAATTTCGACTTTAAAGCCAAGGTTATAGAGTTGAATATCGGTTTCATATTTTTTTTCATTTTGTAGTAGCATTGATAATTCCTTCCTTTTTGTATATTTTGTCCCAAGTCGCTGTCTAGTCAGTCTAGTCCTTTGGTGTTAATACAGCGGCAGTTATATGAATACGCACAATATTATAAATTACTATGTAATTGCATTTCACACATAGATTCAGTATAGATTTTCTTTTAAGGCCTTATTAATTATAATAAACAACAATAATAATAAAACTTTATTGACATAAACATCGTTACAATCATGTTATGAAGTCTCTGATTTCCGAACTAGTAATATTTTTAGGATAATAATTGCTTTTTAGGATTTGGTAAAACTACCACTGTATTATTTGACAATGCTGGAACAATAGTGATCTAAGTTTTTTTGGCAAAAATGTTTCTTTAACACAATTGCAAAGAATAACTATATTTTTTTAGGATCTAAGTGCTTCCGAGTTAACATCCATTTAACTACAAATTATAGGTAGGTATAGTAAAAAGTTCATAGATTTCCAATAATAACGCCTAAGGTCACATCACTTAACATCAAGTGTCAAAGGCTTTCTTAGAAATGAATAATAATGTAATAATAATAGAAAAACACAGTGCAGAACTAAAAAAAAAATTGTGAAAATCCTTATACTAAATCTGTGTGTGAAATTAGAAGAGTTAACTAAATAAGTGTAAATAGGGGACTGGTGATATTGTGTATTATAGGGTCTGGTAGCTCTTAAGTTATAGTCTATGCTTCTTACAAGCAAAAGATAAGTTGACAGACAGACAAAAGTCTTCAACGCAGTGGCGTAACTATAGGGTGGCAAAACGGAAAAATGCCACGGGCCCCCGATCCTAGAGGGTCCCAGCCATGAGGCCCTGAGCTCAGTCAATTTTCACTGGTTTCATCCCTTTAATGAATTTGCAACCCCTGTTGCTCTCTAAAAGTAGCTACAATTAGTAAACAATTGTCAGATTCTAGAAATGTCGGACGAGTTAAAACGCCAGACATGTAATAAAACCACTATTTTTTTTTTGTTTATGGACTATCACGCGTATATCATAACGTGGTCCAAGTACACTTAACCCGTTATACGCCGGTGACGTTCTCTGCGGTAAAAGGATTAAAAGTAATGTGTCGACCTAGTACATTTATAAAAACGCCACTGCGATGTAAATGCGAACAACGCCATCTTTTATCTTTTGTTGGAACTAAAGGGATCACGAACAGATGGTATAGTTACGCCGCTGTTTTTTAAAGAAAAAACTTTGTATCGTAAGTTGACGAACTGTTGGGTGTACGGTCGGCAGCAAGTCTATTCTGCTGCCTGTACATGATTTTGATGTAAGTTATTTTTATTGTTATTGTTGTACTTAGGTAGAAATCACAAAAGCATGTACCCGTAGAATACGTTTAAGACCCTTTAATTCCCGGTTGCCCCCGTAGGTGTTGCCACCATAAACACCTGGGTGGCTATTGCCCCGCTTTAGTTTTGATATTCATTGCGTCTGGAGGGGAGTCCGTCGGTCGAGGGGCAATAGAAATTATGAAGTAATTAAAAAAGAATACAATGTAGGGGATTTTTTTTTATAGTCTGAATTCTCATTCATTTTAAAATTAAACCATCATAATAGCTCAAAATTAAGGCCCATGAGAAAATCAACAGATATTTATTTCATATTTCGCCTTACCGATTTCTCGAAAGTAGATTGCCTCTTAAAAAACACAGGTTTTAAAAAAATTGTCTAGTACTTTTATTCCCTACGATATTCAGCGGGGCAATGATATCCCAGTGTCCACGGTGGCAACTGGAATTTTCCTTCCTACGGGAGCAACTGTGAATGAAGGATTAAGACCAAATTACTCAGTATTGGAAGCTAGTACTCGTAGGAGATAAGGTAAATAGCGTTATTCGAGTAACTATGAAAATGATTAATATATTAATATAAATTGTTGTAAAATACATCACACAGGCTGGTCTTAGTTTAATAAAATCGCAGCTTTTTTTGTTAAATCAAAACTTAATATTTTTTGTCAGTTGTAGGTATATGAAAAAACGTTTTACGTTGAAAAAATTAAGTAGGTACACTATAGTTTTTGTATAATTTCTGGTACAATGAAAATAAAGTCTTCTATTGTCAATGTTTCGTATAAAGCGTGGAAAAATTATGATGTATAAAAAGAATACAAATAAGAATAAAAAGAATATAAATAAACAGTCAAATAATTTTGTACTTATTATTTCGTAATCGTATTTTCTGCCTTATCGTTTGAGGCTAGACCGTGCTCAAATAGAATATTTGTGATAGTCGCGTAGTGGATATTTGTGATTTTTCATGCATTCCGATTTTTATTTGATAATGTTACATTAGTCATGTCGCGACTCGCGCCTTATAACGATACCTACTGTTAAAATTATCGATAGAGCTACGTACCTAGTGATTTTGTCAATATTTTTTATTGTACGTCGTAATAGCCTTACTGTAATAAAATGCATCTAATATTATGTTGTTAATTACATTATACTCTAAATTTTCCGGATTTATATAAAGAGTGATTCACATTAAAAGTTATTGTAAGTTTATGCTCCTAGGCCTTTAACCGCCAAGGTTGATTAATCCAACAAATATTTTCGAGCTCATTTCGTCATAAATTTCCAACCTTGGCGAAATGAACGGAAATATTTGGCGGTTAAAGGGTTAATAAATAAATTCAAAGCTGTTTAATAGACTTGTCAGGTGTAACAAAGAGCGGTGGCCCTAAAGAGCGTTTAATGAGAATCACGCTTTTCAAGGTCGTAGATATATTATGTTCTGTTTTTGATATTATGGTACATTTACTTTATTTAATCTACGTTCTTCTTAGGATTTATAACTATAGATGTATTTATTGGTATTTCATGTAAAAATCAGCCTGAAATTAATTAGTTGCCAAATTGTAACCAAAAGACGTATTTTTATAAATTAATTGTTCATGTGTAAATAAGTATTTTTATTAAAAATTGTAGTGAATACCGAATGTTATTGATGTGTTTCATTATTTTTGGTTTCGCTGTTAGAAATATACTTAGAACGCAGGTTCTTCACAAACTCCCGACAGATATCCTACAGATAAGACTATCAGGGACATCTGATGACAGGTGAAGAGCCTGAATCTAAGTAGATTTATGCAATTATATTGCACGTAGTCAACATCAAAATGAAGTTCAGAGACAAATATAAACTTTGTTACATTGATATAAGAAGTGGAATTAAGAGTTCACTGCTTCAAAAGAATACTGTTGCTACTCAAAAACCCATTGAAGGAGATTAGGTACGGTTATGTAATATTATGTACTAGCTGCTGCCCGCGGCTCTGCCCGCGCGAATATTCGAATACGAGTAAAACATAGCCTATGTGTTAATCTGATGTACAAACTATATTCGTGTAAAGTTTCATTAAAATCCGTTCAGTAGTTTTGGCGTGAAAGTGGAACAAACATCCATCCATCTATCCAAACAAACTTTCGCGTTTATAATATTAGTAGGATAAGTATAACCTTTACCAATTTAAGAGAGTCAGTATTCTTCTAAAGCGGCGATAGGTATTTATATATATAATGGTGCCGAATTCGGCAAGATTAATCGCAATATTTTATATTTTTTAATTTGTTTGTTAGATAATGTTTTCCGTCCCCGTTCGTACGTTTTTATTCTGTTGTAACCATGTGCTAATGATAATACATATATGAAATAAAAATCATGCGAATTTATAAGTGGTTTTGTATTTATTTATACCCGTAGTAACCCTTATCGGTTTGTCAAATCAGTCTGATCCAACTATATCTACCGCATAATTTGTTAGATTTCAGAGTCATTGTTGTAAAGGTACTCGTAAGTTCAAATAATATTCACATTAAAAGTATCGTGGCTATTTACGAGGTTCAAATGAAAATGAATGAATCAGTGACCGTTACCTACCTCAGGCCAGGTGGAGTGACGATTCGCGCAGGACGGCTGGCAAGTGCTGGATGCGCGAAGCCCAGTAAAGTGGCGAACTTTGGGAGATGCCTATGTCCAGCAGTGAACTGATAAAGGCTGGTGATGATGAACTTACACTTACACTTCACAGATAATTCACATGCACGTTAATGACTCCGCTCTATGCGTCTTGTCTAGTGTGCTAGTGTCTTAAATAATACTCGTTAACACAAACAACAGGTTGCTCACAAATGAAACACATCGTAACTACTTATCGTATTTATTCATCTGAAGGCGAGTTATAACCAACACGTATGTACACACACACTTAGTCTAACGCAGCGCAGGCCGCTTGTACAGTAATATCACAACTGCGAAAACAATATCTTAAAGCTGTCTCGTAGACTATCACTGCGACCGTTACACCGACAAGTATTAAAAAATAACAGCATATTTTAACAAAAAAAAAACAGACTTTAATTTGTTGACAATGGGGCCACTAGGAAGACCCTTTCAAACAAAAAAAGAATTATCCAAATCGGTCCACAATAGGGAATATGCATGACTTTTTTTTATGGATTTATTGAGATCTTTTATCTTCCAGATACATAAATATCGAAGAATTTTTAAACTAACTTTTCTATTAAGCGAGTTATAAAGCGTTAAAGTTATTGCTTAGACAGAGAGATCCGACGCGGGGGATGACGTCACGTACCGTGAGCGCCGAACTAACTCCATAGAAAAATCTGTTTCGCGAGAGAGAGACGGATATATTTGCTTTCAACGACTGTATCTCGCCCATTTTTCAACCAATTTTGATTTTGTTTTACTATTCGTAGTAGATTTTGATATATTTTACGATAAATTAGTAAATACCTGGAACAATTTTTCATGCATATTCCCTATTTTCTCGGACATACGTGGTTCCAAAGAAATCGTAATTATAACAAAAAAAAAAAATTGAATACCTCCTCCTTTTTTAAGTCGGTTAACAGAGATTTACAGTATCAGATACGCAGCGTCTCTGCTTTTGTAAAACTATTCACAACGCTTCCTTCCGCTCGGATACGGAAACTTTTCCCTTTCACTTATTTTCGTTTTCCCTCGTTCATTCCAATTTGACATTAGTCTAGTACAACAAATGTCAAATTTGAATGAAGTTTATGGACAGTTACTTTGAATGAAGTTTATGAATAGCATAAATTAATTGCAGATGGGATGACCTGGAGAACTTAGTATCACATAGTACTACATAATTTACACATTAACTTAGGTCTTAGATGGATAACGGAGTCTATGAATGTACACAGTCTGCAATACATTTATGTCAACTCTGCGTTGTAACACCTGACGCTCGTAATCAAAATTAAATGGATTTTTCGCATTCATGTACAGTTAACAATAAAAGTTCAGGCTATAGTAGTCACTTCATACAATATGCACATTTTACAACCTAGGACACACGTCATGTTGTGCGTTAAAATAGAATTAAGCGTCTATTGCATTACACATATTAAAAGCATATATCACTTTATATTACTTACATTACATGGGACAGTTTTAAATATGTGTGATTTCGGTTCAAGGAATCTGTCGGCCGTATTCACAAACGTTACTATGCGACGCGCGGACGCACAGTGCCCAAAATCCTATAGGTTTTTGAGTACCTGTGCGTTCGTGCGACGCATAACGACGTAACGTTTGTGAATACGGTCGTGTTCATTTTAAGTTAGATGACGGGCAGCAGCGTCACTGGAGCGAGAAGCGCCCAGCGATCGCCAACCCGCCAGCACAGCGTGGCGATTATGGGCACATCCTCCAGATGTTTGCCCTGGCTGGCAAGCGGCTGAAGAGGCCTATGTCCAGCAGTGGACTGCAATAGGCTGATGATGAATCAGTTAATATATATATTTACAATAAAAGGTAAAATGACGGTATATTGTAAGATATATTACAAACAGTCTCGCTTTCAATCAATAAATTATTAAAATTTAATTAATAAATAACCCAAGACATGCTACGCTGGGCCACACAGCGCCATCTAGTCTCAAACTAAGACGAAGCTTGTACTATGGGTACTGGACCACTGATATTACGTATTATACATATTAAAAACAATTACAAGCATAATAATTAGTGAAACTGTCCCATGAAATTATGTGAGAATGTTTATTTACCTAAATTATTATTCTACGCGTTTTCAACAATGTACATTTAATATTACGATAAATGACATTTAACATAACTATAATTTTCTATTATGTCAAACTGATTTTATCACCTCGAATCAAAATATATTCTGTCTTCATTTGTACCATCAAGAAAATACAATCACAACAAAATTGGCAAGTATACATGTTTAGTTTTCAAATACTTATAGTTACAACTTTGTTAATAACTAGGATAACTAACAAATAATAATGTAGGTATGTACGAGTATAATAAGATTTAGATAGAATATGTATAAGATATTTGTGACTTCGTTTTGTGATAATTTGCGAACTAAATCAGTTGCGAACGCGAACTAAACGAGTTGCGAACTGAGCCATTTGTGAACTAAACCAGTTGCGAACTGGGCCAGTTGCGAACTAGATTAATTATTGCGAACTGGATAAATTAATTACCTAATGGTGCGCCCAACCAAGCACATTAATTATACGAGATTTTAATTGGCATAAAATTGTAATTAAAATTGTTGCCGTGGAAGACCACTTTGGTTCTGATTAATGAGTAAAAAGTATTTAATTAGTGAATCAGGCAGATAATAAATTCTAGTGCATTGAGAGAGAACTTTAAATGTCTTGCGTTTTTAGGTCAAAGTATTTATTAAAAAAAAAATCTATGGAACCTTATGACTTATTGTCAAAGAAATTATAATATTTCATACAATTAAAGAAATTTTCTTCGTATCTATTAACAGTCATACTGACATACGAGAATAGGAAATTACATATTTTTAATATATAACAAGAAACGGTTCCCTGATAATAGCTCCTACAACAGTGCCGAATTAACAGAGTTTGACAAATTAAATACATACATGATAAAAATAATAATTATTACTAAACCTATAACAGAAAAACATGGAACTTGCTCTCTCATCCATTATTTCATAGCTAAACACTTCACTATATTTTACAAATGAATTCTATTTAGAAAGCTGCATCTTATTTCATTATTGGCGGGATTTATTATGCATTAGGCTAATTAATCTTACACCCTAAATACTAATACTGAGCACATAATACAACATAAATAAATGCAATAAGCATGTCGATTCAAATAAAAATAGCTAAACATAATAAACTACAAAAATACGTGGTACCATTTTGATAAGTAACGCCTGACAGATGTACCTGCGCAGAAGGAAATAATCTTGACCAATCAGAATGTTGGCCAATCCCCTTTTTTATAGTAGCTCGACATAATGGCTTCCCTACGCCTGATGGAAGCCTGAAGCGAAAGAGGAGCCCAAGTCGCTGTGACACTGGCAAGTAACTGGTCATGACCTCTGGGTCTTATTTCTGCCGGTGAGTAAGGTTTCCGGAGCTCGTGGGGTGGTTAGGGTTGGGCCGGCATGGCGGTGGCAACCGACAGGTAACTGACCAGTTACTTGCCCGTTGTCGCAGCGACTTGGGATTCTAATAAATAAATAAAAATAAGGTCTCTATTTCAACGGTGTTGGCATTCGTATTTAATACAATTTGCAATGCTTCTGCGCAGACGAAGATTGTCGATGTCACTTATAAAAATGGTTCTACTGTACCAAATTGTCATTTAGTGGCTATATGTATTGTTTTGCAAATTAATAGTCTCGGCGATCCCTAGACTTCAGACATTTTATATTATTTTACTAATAAATTGTATGTCTATTTACATATAGAAATGAAATGAAATACTCAGAAAATTGAAAATATTCCGAAATATCCCTTTTTCGAATAGCCGTAAAAGCGTAGAGAAATGCATAAATACCATAGATTAGAGTAATGATAACGCATTTTAATTGATAAATATCATAAATTGAGGATTTGAACCACACTGGCGAAGTCGTAAACATTATTATAAGAAACTTGTGGCTGATTTTCGGCCATTAATCAAGTACCGAAGGTATTTTGGGGATGGGGGATGTAAGGGAGCTAGCATCTTTTTGCTCCAAGCCACCCTCACCTGCCCGTGGTGCATGCTGCTGAATAACGAACGAGGCTCTGGCAACCGACTGGTGGCGGTGTAACCATTATGATTGAAAGCGCAGCTATGTACTACAGGCCGGTGACGCGTAGGGCAGCAGCGTAACCGGAGCGAGAAGCTACGTCTTGCGATCGCCAACCCGCCTGCCCAGCGAGGCGATTTCCCTATACAAAAGTAAAACTATAACTGTCTCCTTCACACTCATAAGCTAGACCGCGCGCGAGAGAGACGGGCAGACTTTACATGACGCGCATGCAGTACGACGTCACTAAATCTAAATCCCTTCGCCGATATTCGCCTGTGTGTAACCTCTAAGCAAGCTTTAATATCTACATTAATATTGCGCTTTAATCACAAACAAGCTTAGGATAAGAATATTATTAACATATACCCATTTACGCCCACCGACCTCCTCAATAGGTCCCCAATTTGGGGGGAATAATATGAAAATATAAAAAAAATCGTTTTTTTAGTGACATTTAAAATAAAATAAAAATAAAAATGTTCTTTATTTCTTTTTAGTTACGATATTACAATGGTAGGGTCTTCCCTTTTAAGTATTATTACTTGTGTTAGGGGAGACCCCGACATTTAAGTGTCGTATTCGATATATTCGTATTTTTATCTGTCCACGTGGTTTGTGGGTTTAGAATAGGACCCTACCTCGTGAACGTCTTCGAAGACGACTAAGGGAATACTGTGATATTAACGGACAGCAGCATTTAGCAGGATACAAACCAAACCTACTGCGGTCACCAACCCGCCCGCCGAGCGCGGTGCCTGCGCCAAATGACAATAGGCCTGTTGCCGTAAAAAATGGAATTAGTCCGTCTTTTAGGTTGTTCAAAAATAAAAGACACGTTTTTTTTTTCATTTGTAAATTAAGTAGACCAAAAATTACTTAGTGGGAGTTTTTTGGCAGAGAGAGGACGTCAAAAACTGCCGCTCCTAAACTTTGATGCCTTGTATCTTTGCTATATTTTGAATACGTGTAAAAAATACGTGTCCTATATTAATTTTTATAACCTAAAATACGGACTAAATATAATGTAATTGTTTTGACCCTGGAAACATCCCTTTTGTAGATGTCCCCATTTGAGGAGGGTGGGCGTTAATGAGTCAATAAAGAATAAATATATAAAGTATTACCTAACTTCATATTAACACTTACCTACCTGTACTTAGGCAAGAGTCTAGGCATACAACAATATAGTTAAATACGTATTCGCGATATCTATACAACATTATTATCGTATTATTGCATTAAAATTTATTATTTATTACCTATTACTCTAGTGTTGCAAATGGTTCTTTATCGAATTTACAATTATGTGAACAAAATATGGGGATGTAAGTGAGCGACCTGTCATCTTTTCGCTCCAAGCCAACCTCACCTGCCCGTGGTGCATCCTGCCGAATAACAAACGAGGCGCTGGCAACCGACTGGTGGCGGTATAACCATCACAATTGTAGGCGGAGCTAAATACCACAGACTGGTGACGGGCAGCAGCGTCACCGGAGTGAAAAGCTACGCCCTGCGATCGCCAACCCGCCTGCCCAGCGTGGCGTTTATGGGTATATCCTCCAGATGTTTGCCATAAGTGACGAACAACTGGAAAGGCCTATGTCCAGCAGTGGACTGCAATAGGCTGATGATGAACAAAATAGTTATAGAGTGGAGTTGCGTCTCGGCAAACGTAGCGTAGTACGCCCTAAGGCCAGGTGAAGCGACGATTTGCGCAGGACGGCTGGCAAGTGCTGGGATGCGCAAACATTTGGGGAGTCCAGCAGTGGGCTAAGATAGGCTTAAGAAGAGGAACTTATTTTTAGGGTTCCATAGCCAAATAATATAATAAATGGCAAAAACGGGACCCTTATAGATTTGTCATGTCTGTCTGTCCGTATGTCACAGCAAGTTGATTTGTTCGCATAATTGCATATTATCTAAAATCCCACTTTCATAATTCATAACTATCATTATTGAGTTATGAAAATATTTCTGTCATATCCATTTATTACATCAGATTTTTACTATCATTTGTTTACTAGTAATTATCATTATAATGAGAAGCGTTACTGTTTTATCATGAAACCTTATTTAAAATGTGTTGCAGTACATAAAAAATACATTCCAGCCATGTTTGATATGTATATTAAATGACCTGACTGTTTAGTAAAATATCTTTGATGCTTATATGAATGAGTATATCATAATGTCATGTTTAATATTATACAACTATACATATATGTCACCGGAAAATAGCAAGAATCGTAAGTTGATCAATTTACGGTAGCCTGGCAGTCATTTGATAATTTACGATTTTGACGAGGAGAAGAAAGAGAAGAAAGAGGAGAGGAGCAGAGAAGAGGAGAGAAAGGAAAAGAAAAGAGAGAGATTAACTTAATACACTGTTCCCTGATTGGTTGCCGGGATAACGCCACGTGAGCCATTGAACCAATCAACGTTCACCTCACCTCGTCGGATGATTTTACGGCAAGACCCCGTAAAATAATCAATTTACTAAAACACATACGTTAAATAATACATTTCAACTGCCGTTTATTATTTTCCGGAAGTTAATCAACTACCTAGGAAATTGATCAACTTACGATTCTTGCTATTTTCCGGTGACATATATATTTAATGGTTTCCGGATTTAGAATAGGATCATCGGAAGTGTCGAGACGACTTAGGGGATATCAGGAAACGGGTAGCAGCGTTTATTTGGGTACAAATAAACGTTCTGCGGTCACCAATCCGATTGCCAAGCGTGGTGAATAAGGTAAATCCCACCAATGACAATTGTCATGGGGAGGCCTATGTCCAGCAGTGGACTGCGATAGGCTGATGATGAAGACTGATGATTTTATAATTTATCGCAACAGTAAAATCTATTAGTAAATGTTTTTGCAGTTAATTATTAACTCATAAAGTTCTATTGGAATGTGATTCAAAGTTTCATGACACCTTCCATAGCATATACATGCATATCATGTGATGAACACTTGTGTTTGTTCCGTGTCTGGGTGTTAATATTTCTATTTAAGTATATATTTGTGGTACCTTCGTTGTTCTGATACCCATAACACAAGTGCTTAAGCTACTTACTTTGGGATTGGAGCAATGTATGTGATGTTGTCTGATATCCCCGCAATATTGCTAATTACGAGCTTATTCCCTTGGTACTGAGGCGCAACTCGATACACCGATCCCATGACGACATATTTCATCAACACCAAAGTATTTTTCACCCTATTCTCCAAGCAATAACGTGCTTAGATACACCGATTAACATTTCTCACGTGATCTCTGTCGAAGGATTTGCCACTTTTACTCTCCAAGCATTAACGTGCTTCTAGAAACAAAACAACATTTCTCAAACAACAGTCTCCGAGAGTATTACAGCATTGCTAATTTCAGCAGCTATTACACGACCCTAAATTCAGGGCACTGAATACCGGGTGGGCGGGGACCCTAGTTAGTGCGGCGCTTATTACACTACACTGAAAACCGGTCCCTAAATCAGTTGATATGCGATAATCGCCCTTAATGTTATTACGTTACGCGATAGGCAGAGCGGTCAGGTAGCTAGGCAGCCCGATCGCCCTAAATCGGGACCCTTACCCTAAATCTTATTAGACCACCCTAATTCAGGGTCAGGGTCCCTGAATTTAGTGTGGTGTAATAACAGCTTTCCACCTTATTCCCATAATATCCTTATTTTATCAACAATGCCAAAGGATTTGCCACCTTACTCTCCAAGCAATAAGGTGCTTATAGAAACCCAACAACATTTCTCACACGACACCAAGAGTATTCATTGCCATGTAATTTTTCACCTTATTCCCTCGAGACTAAGCTCGCAACTAGACATCCAACATATGACAAGTCTCCAAAAATAATTAATCGACATTGCCAAAGGACTTCCCACCTTATTCTCCAAGCAATAACGTGCTTCTAGAAACAAAACAACATTTCTCAAACAACAGTCTCCAAGAGTATTTCAGCATTAGTCCACCTTAGTCCCCTAATACCCACCTCATATCATCAACATAGCCAAAGGATTTCCCACCTTATTCTCCAAGCAATAACGTGCTTTTAGAAACCGAACATTTCTCACACGACAGTCTCCAAGAGTATTTCATCAGAGCCATGCTATTTTAAACCTTATTCCCTCGCCGCTAAGGTGCTCCCTGGCTACCGCATGCCGACGCCCGCCAGCCGCTCGCAGACGGCTTCCAACTGAGCGTCCAGCATCAGGGACGCGATCTGGTCATCCGTTAGCATTTCCACGCTGAAATATAAGGAAATTGTACGTTGGGTAACTTCAGAAAGTGGTAAACATGACAAACAATGAATTATTAATTAATAGATATTTGTAATGTTTCAACTGATTTTACAAACAAACAAGCAAGATGCATATTATTGAAATCCAGATTAAAACTGCTGTTTTGTATGGAAGTAATTGTACTTTTTGATTGTAATTTGTCGTGTGTAAAATAAATTTTGAGAGGGCATAGCGTGAGAGAGGTAGGGCATAGCGAATCTTCGCTCGAATTGAGCTGCCCGTCCGGGGAAGGACCTCCACCCTATAGAATACCGCAGCCAAATGACCTCCGGGTCGTGTTTCTGCTGGTGAGTAGGGTTTCCGGAGTTCGTGTGGGGTTAGGGTTGGGCCGGTATGGCAATGGCAACTGACAGGTAACTAACCAGTTACTTGCCAGTTGTCACAGCGACTAGGGCTTCTCTTTCGCTTATCATCAGGCGAAGGGAAGCCATTATGTCGAGCTACTATAAAAAAAAAATAAAAAAAAAATGCGTCATGGATGCGTGCGTCGGGGATGCGTCAAGGCATTTTTCCCAGGGTCAAAAAAAGACCCCATTTTAGCTAAGGCGATATCTATTATAATAGTGCGGCATACCTGGGCAGGCTGTCGGTGTCGGAGTACCGCTCGTCGGAGGCGGACGAGGCGCCGCCCTCGCGCGGGGACGCGGTCCGCCGCGGCGTACGCGGCGCCGAGCCCGAGCCGCGCCGCTCGCCGAACAGGGACAGGCCTGCCGCACAGCGAACACGAACATATCAGGCACCATCACGTACATTACCCCGATCATCATCATCATCAGCCCGAGTCAGTCTACTGCTGGTCTAGACATGGGCCTCTCCTAATGTCCGCCACTTAGGTCGATTTTGGGCTGGCAAATGGATGCGGGAAGCTCAAAATCGACCTAAGTTCGTTCGACGTTCATTCTCGCCTCGCGGCCAAGTAAACACATCTTTTACGCTCGCTCTCGTTAAACCGATAAATTAAATAGTAAAAAGTGACTTTTTAATTGCAAAAGTTATACTGGTGTGAAGCTGTGCTCTCAGGCTACGTGACTGTGCTTTTGGATTTTTGATACGTCTGCAGAGGATCAAGTTATTGGAATAAATGTGCCGGCATCGAAGCGGTAATCATCAGCTGATCCTGATACAAGTACGTACACATGCGCGCAAGGTCATTGCCCCCGCTCAGCTGACTGCGCATTGTCTCGCTCGCTCGCCACACATGCTTGGGCATCCTGTCGTCCTTGTCGCTCACGGCAACTGCTGCTTTGGAAGCGCATATCTACCCGCACATACGCTTATATTTTTCTACAACGCTTAACGCACTTATACACTGTTTGTTTGCCGCTTATTTGACTGACAAATCGTAGCTGTATTAATATTAAGTATGAACTGTTTGGGATGCAAGAAGATTATCAGCCAGTCAGACCTTTTAAAATGTGTGGCCTGCAGGGGCACTTTTCACTATTTGTGCCTAAATATGTCGGCATCATACTTTAAGGCCAACGTCAAAGTATTACATAGATCTTGGCGCTGTGACTCATGCGCGAATGTTACTCGTCGGACTCGAAACGATGACACACCGGTGGGCTCGCCGTATAGACCAACAAGCCACCCCGATATTCCTGCTGCTGCACCTCCAAGCGCTGCCTCACATCAGGCCAACATGTCGTGTGATGAGTCGATTATTAACACCTCCTCAGCATCCATTGAATCTAATACGGGTGAACATAAATTAGACGAGAATGCGACGATCACGATGCGACAGTTTAGCGACTTGATAGATATGAAATTGCACAGCATCCGAGCCACACTATCCTTGGAAATACAAGACAGGGTCAGGTCCGAGGTACAAGCCCTGGCTGAAACGCTAAAACAGGAATTTACAGCCACTACGGATTTTCTTGGTATGGAGCAAACTGACTTTAAGAAGGATCTTGATCAAGCTAACGGCCGGATTATTGAAATGGAGGGGCAGGCAGCCAAGTTACGATCCGAGGTAGCCAGGCTCGAGAGTCGAATTTGCCAGACTGAAAAGATATCACGTAGCTGTAACCTTGAAGTTCACTGTGTCCCAGAACGCCGCAACGAGAATTTACCCTTATTATTTAAACGATTATGTGAGCTCGTTAAGTCGCCGATTTCCGATAGTGATGTCCGCTCGTGTAGACGTGTTGCCAAGCTCAACCCCTCGTCCTCCAGGCCACGAACCGTACTCGTCACTCTTCCTTCCGAACGCCATCGTGACATAATCATATCTGCTGTCAAGAGGTATAATAAGGGGAACCCCACCGACCATCTGAATTCCTCGCACATCGGCATCACCGGTGATAGGGAGCGTCTATTTGTGGGAGAACACCTATCTAGGCAATGTAAGGATCTGCATGCAGCTGCCCGGAAAATGGCTAAAGACAAAGGCTATAAATATACATGGGTGAAATTTGGCCGTGTGTATATCAGGAAAGACGACTCTTCGCCGGCCGTCCACGTCAGGGACACCTCTCAACTTGAAAAATTAGTCGTTGGTTAACATTGTGAACCTTTATTGTAAATTCTTATTTATACTTATCCCCAGTGAATCATTAAACAAGCTATTCGGTAACTATCTTTCCAAAATAAAATGAGAATATTCTATCAAAATGTAAACCGTATTAGAAGTAAATTAAAACAATTGTACCTTAATATTCTTAATGACAACTATGACATAATTTGTTTATGCGAGACTAATCTAGACAGCTCCATTTCAAATAGTGAGTTTGTGGACACCAGGTACACAGTATACCGCAGGGACCGTGAGTCAACTAGTTCGACGAAGCGCTCTGGTGGGGGCGTACTGTTGGCGCTGCGTAGAGACCTTTGTGCCACTAGACATTCTGAATATGAGAGTAATTTGGAAGACATTTGGATCTCGGTACACGAGAATCCCGGACCGCATTGTTTCTATCTAAATGTATATCTTGTTTACCTTCCCCCCGATCTAAACACTGCCCAATACCAGACATTTTTTGAAAATTGTTATAACACTCTCTTAAATCTAGATAATTCTAACTGTAAAACAATCATACTGGGCGACTTTAACTTACCCGGATTGACATGGTCTTATGATGCAACGTGTCCCCCCAGATTGCGCCCTAGTAAGAGTTATGACAGTAAATCTGCCTTACTCATTAATCTTCTGGAGCTGGGTGGTCTTCATCAGTACAATGATGTTAGGAACTCGAATGATAGGATACTTGATCTTTTTATGACTGATCTAACGGGCTTAACCCTCTCGGAATGTCCTCCTATATGTACACCCGACCGTCATCACCCCGCTATTGAGATTAGCGCGTGTGTGAAATTCAACAATAGGAACATATCACAAAAGCCGGTTACGGTACCCAACTTTCGCAAATGTAACACTCATAACTGTTCACTGGCACTCAACGCCAATAACTGGGTAGATATCTTGGACCACAGTGATGTGAATGTGCTCGTTGAACGTTTTTACGAGATACTTAATACTATTATAAGTGAAAACACTAAAAGTAAAAATATTGGCCAGTCACGTTATCCCGTTTGGTTCTCTGAGCCCCTAAAAGCATGTATCGAGGAGAAAAATCGTATCCATAGAAGGTTCAAGAAATTCCATAATCCTAGAGACTATGATGAATTCAAATTGTTACGTTCCAGATCTAAAAGTCTCATAAAGGCCTGTTATGATTCGTTCCTGGCTAGTGTCGAGAATTCTCTTGCCGGCTCAACAAAGCTTTTTTTTTCTTTTGTTAAGGCAAGGAGGTCTGGGCCTTCGATCCCAGACACTGTTAAATTTGGTAGCGAGACTGCATCGGGGGGTGATGCCGTGGTTGAACTCTTCTCAAAATACTTCTCATCTGTATTTTTACCTGACAACAACGCTACTCCCCCACCGTGCGAGGTTTCCAGTATTAACTATTCTTTATTCTCATTACATATTTCCAAAGACGACATCATTAGTAAACTGTCGGCACTGGATCCAAACAAGGGAGCTGGGCCTGATGGGATCCCTCCTTGCTTTATTAAGGATTGCGCAAGAGCTTTATCAGTCCCCCTTTATTTAATCTATAACAAATCCATACAAACTGGAATCTTTCCGAGCATCTGGAAAGACGCTCATATCATACCTATACATAAGTCGGGAGACCCTAGTGACTGCACTAACTATAGACCGATAAGCATATTGTCTTGCTTCGGTAAGGTCTTCGAATCAATAGTTTACGTTTATCTTTATCATCATCTTATCCCACACATCCATCCCCAGCAACATGGATTTGTGAAGGGAAAATCCACGGTAAGTAACTTACTAGAGTATTCCAATTATATTTGTGAAGTGTTCAACGACCACGGCCAGGTGGACTCGATATATACCGATTTCCAAAAGGCATTTGATAGGGTGAATCATAGGTTATTAATCTGTAAGCTTGATTCTATGGGTGTGCATGGATCCCTTCTACGATGGCTAAAATCTTACATCTCTAACCGCAGTCAACTTGTCGCACTAAAAGGTTTCTGCTCCCAAAGAACACCCATAGTATCCGGGGTGCCCCAGGGTTCGCATTTGGGTCCGTTGATGTTTGTCCTTTATATAAATGATCTGATCCCCAAACTCAATAATGCTAAATTGCTGTACGCTGATGACCTAAAAATATTTAGTCAAATACATTCTGTCAACGACTGCACAAAGCTTCAAGCAGATCTCGATATTTTGTCCTCGTGGTGCAGAGCCAATGACATGAGTCTTAGCATCAGTAAATGCTCAGTAATCTCGTTCACTCGTATAAAGAACCCAATAGTATATAACTATTCTGTGGACAACACTCCGCTTGAGCGCAAGTTTGTCATTCGGGACTTGGGTGTTATGTTTGACGCTAAAATGAGCTTTAATCACCACTATGACACACTCTCTAAAAAGTGTAACAAGCTGATAGGATTTATATGTAGGACAAGCAAAGATTTTAAGTCTCCGAAAAGCCTACTACTACTTTACAAATCACTTGTCATTAGTCACCTCGATTACGCTTCAGTTGTATGGTCACCACAGTATAACACATACTGTGACTTACTGGAATCCATACAGAGGCGCCTTCTCAGAGTGCTAACGCTCCGATTTGGTCTCAAAAGGGAGCTTACCACATACGAACAACGCCTCCGATACTTTAAGTTAAAATCCCTTGAGAGTCGGCGTCACTTACATGACTTAATCCATCTACACAAAATTCTTAATGGCTCAATGAATACCTCACTCTTATCCAATATTTATTTAAGAGTACCTAACAGGTCTTCTCGACATGACCGGCCTTTCGCTATCCCATTTTTTAACAATAACGTATCCTTCCATAACCCCATATACAGAATGTGCCGTGATTATAATACCATATTATCTAAGCATACAGAGGTGCCTGATGTCTACAACTCGTCTGTTAACAAATGGAAATCTGTTTTATATAACATCGCATAATAATATTTTTTTTACATTGTCTACTGTCAGACTGTCACATACAATGCATTGCATTGTATTTAATTTACATGTATAATAATATTTTTTCTGTTCATGTATTTATGTATATGTCTATTTATTATATGTATTTATTTGTTCACATTGTTATTGTTATTCTTTCAACGGCTTATTGGAGTTACCTATTGACTCATTCATTTAATCTTGTTTTTTTGTTTTTTTTTTGTAATCACTTCATAGCACTGTAACTAGATGTTAGCTTTTCATGCTGTGTACACATATTTGTGGACGTGCAGCCTAATAATTTTACCCTTTTCTTTCACCAATTATCATGTATTGTTGTACTCTGTTTTGTGTACCAATAAATAAATAAATAAATAAATAAGTGGCCTCGATCATAAAGGTGCAGCGCAGACGGCACACTTTTTGTGCGATAGAGTCTGCGTCTGAGACATTTAAAAAGAGCGTCTAGGTCTGCCGACAGAATGATCGAAGATGTGCGTCGTGTGCGTTGAGTCTGTGAAATATCACTACCCTAAAAGCGCTCATGTTATATGAGGGGAACACAAAAATACAAACACCCAGACGAGGAACAAACACAAAAGTATTATAATAATAATAATTCTTTATTGCACAAAAAAAACATGATTAGGTAAGTACACATATATGTCGGGGATCACAAATTGGAACGTCAAGCTAGATATGTAACTGGCTTGAGTGTGTTCGGTAAGCAGGTTGGCAATCTTCTCTATGAATGTCCTGTCACTGTAAATCTGTGGCTGTGACTGTCACTATAAAAGAGACATGTGTCAGTGTCAGACGACGGAGCGAGTGAGAATGTGATCACGTAAATGGAGATACGAAAAACTGGCGGACATCTTGCCAACCTGGTGCCAAATTCACTACGTTCCTATTCAATCTATTTACATCCAGGCTTGGTTAACCTATTTTACGTTAGTTGCTTTGTGTGGTTACGTAATTAAGTGTGTAGAATACCAATTGAGTGATATTTCGACGAACCAAGATGGAGAACGAACAACGACATAAAGCATACGCGTCTGAACGCCCACGCACCCCTTCTACATCAGAAGTGGGATTGCCCAGTGAAGAAATAAATCGGCGTGAAATAATGACCAATAATGATGAGGGAAAATAGATGAGATTGATGGAGCAGCAGAATCGTAACTTTATAGCGTTAATTGAAACAATAAGTGTTAGATATTAAGTGGGTAATTTAGTTATTTATATATGTAGGTAGTTCTAGATTGAGAAGCGGCCCGTCAGTCGCTCAATAAATGGTCAACAGAGCAACACGTCTTTTATTATTTATCAGTGGCGAACGAGGCTAAATCAAGAAAAATGTCGATTGGACGATTAGGCGAGTTCAGTGTGGACACAGGTGATTGGAGTGCGTACTGTGATAGGCTCGAAATGTACTTTTTGGTTAACGATATCAAACCGGAACTAAAATTACCGACGCTCATATCGGTGGTCGGTGACGCGGCATATGACGTTATGGTGAATTTGTGTAGTCCTAAGAAGCCGGCGGACTTAAAGTATAAGGACATAGTGGCGATAATGCAAAAGCACCTCCAACCAAAACCTTCTTTTCTCGCGGAAAGGTTTAAATTTCGACAGTATCGTCAAATTAACGGCCAAAGTATTGCACAGTTCGTGGCGGAATTGAAAAGAATGTCCCGATTTTGTGACTTTGAAACGACCTTGGACGATAATTTACGGGATCAATTCGTGTGCGGGTTGACCAGCGACGGGATACGGCAACGGTTGTTTGCTGAGGACAAGGTGACCTTCAACAGCGCGGTGGCGCTGGCGCTGGCGCTGGAGGCGGCGCAGCGGGACGCGCTGGCCGTGGACAACGGCCCGGCGGGCAGCACGCGTCACGGGAACGGCCACGACGACGCATCGGTTCCGGTGAACTTTGTGAACAAAGTGAACTGTCGCGCCTGTGGTGATGCAGGGCACACAGTGCAAAAGTGTCGTTTCCGGGACTATGTGTGCAGTAGATGCAAGCAAGTAGGTCATTTAAGGCGGGTGTGTTCAAACACCGGTCGGGATAACGGTCGTGGCGGCGGTTATAGTCACGATGAGTCAGCGGGCGGCAGGGCGCCGGCACCAGCGGGCAGCATCGGCCCGGCGCGCGGCTCGGAGCGCGGGCCTCCGCGGCACCGAGGGCCCTCCCGGACCCATTCGCGGGGAGCGACCAGGGGGCTATATACAAAGTTGCATTGCCTGGACAACGAGGACAATAGCATCGACAAACTGGACAACGGAGACGGCGAGGAAGCTATGTACCAAATGTCACTAAGACAGTATAAGCCGGTGAGCTTACCTCTTTCAATTAATAAACACATAATTGAGATGGAAGTAGATACAGGATCTGCATTATCTTGCATTAGCGAACAATTATATAAAAAGTTATTTTATAATGTGCCTATTCAGAAGTGTTCATTAATTTTAAAATTTTATGATGGTAGTACAATTAAACCTGTCGGATTAATTGAGGTCGCAGTGACCTATAAAGATGTATGTAAACAATTAGATCTGTATATCATAAGCAAGGGTACTACTAATTTATTGGGAAGGCAATGGTTAGCAGAGTTAAATATAGTGATTCCAAAAATACCCGTTAATGTAAATATTAATAAGGTAGAAAAATGTAATGACCCCACGGAAATGGACAGGAGTGAAGACGTAAAATATCTTATTTCCAGATATAAGGAAGTGTTTGAGGATGGCCTAGGGCGCTTCACCGGTGAGCGGGCGCGCCTGCGGCTGCGGCCGGGAGCGGAACCGGTGTTCTGTCGCGCGCGGCCGCTGCCGTACGCACTGCGCGCGCGCGTGGACGCCGAGCTCGACGCCATGCTGCGCGCCGGCGTCATCGAGCCCGTCGACCACTCGGACTGGGCCACGCCCTTGGTAATCGTTCACAAGCCGGATGGGTCGTTACGTTTATGTGCGGATTACAAAACTACATTGAATCGCGTCTTGTTAGTTGACAAATATCCGGTGCCAAAAATTGAGGATTTATTTACAGAGTTGAGCGGTAGTCAGTATTTCACAAAAATTGATTTATCTCAGGCTTACAATCAGATATTGTTGTGTAATGATGTGGGAAACGATTCCACGAGTCTTACGGTCATAAATACTCACCGGGGATTGTTCAAATATAATAGATTAGTGTACGGTTTGGCGTCGAGTCCCGGTATCTTCCAAAGAATCATGAGTAACCTCTTTAAGGACATACCGAACGTGACTGTGTTTTTGGACGATATTTTAATTGCAAATAAATGTCCATTTTCACACAAACGAACAATCGAGTTAGTACTGGAAAAATTAAAAGATCATGGTTTAAAAATTAAGAAACAAAAATGTGAATTTTTCGCTTCCGAGGTGAGGTACTTAGGTTTTATCGTAGATAGGCAGGGGGTCAGGGCTGATCCGGAAAAATTAGAACCTATTTTAAAAATGACCCCGCCCAAAACGGTATCCGAATTGAAATCATTCCTAGGAATGGTAAATTTTTATGGAAAATTTATTAAAAATTTAAGTTGTCACTTGGGTCCACTGTACAAATTACTCAAGAAAAGTAATCGGTGGCGCTGGGCCAGTGAGCAGGCGCGGGCGTTCGAGACCGTGAAGGGGCTGCTGCGCAGCGCGGCGGTGCTGGCGCACTACGACCCGCGGCGCGACGCCGTGCTCACGGTGGACGCCGGCCCGCGCGGCTTGGGCGCCGTGCTGGCGCAGCGCGACCCGGCGGGCCGCGAGCGCGTCGTCGCCTACGCCTCGCGCGCGCTCACCCCGCCCGAAATCAATTACAGTCAGATACACAAGGAGGCCCTAGCTATTATTTTTGCAGTTAAGAAATTCCATCAATACCTATACGGTAGAAAGTTTACATTACGCACAGATCACAAACCGCTTGTGAGTATTTTTGGACCTAACATTGGGGTGCCGAGTATGACGGCGAGCAGGTTGCAACGCTGGTCTATAATATTGGCAGCTTACGACTTTGACATAGAATATGTACGTTCGGATGAAAATACAGCGGATGCACTGTCTCGCCTGATCACCGCTCACAAGGGGAGGAACGAGGAAAATGAATATAGTTTGGAACAAACGTATTTACATTTTGCTACGGAAGCATTATTATTAGATAATGTGATGATTCAAAAGGAGACTAAGGAGGATCCATTACTGAGTAGGGTTATAAGTTACATCAGAGACGGTTGGCCTAGGGAAATAGAAATTAACGAATTAAAACCTTAACTCAATAGGAAGTCGGAACTATATTTGGAATTGGGTTGCGTCATGTGGGGACACCGGGTGGTAGTGCCACAGTCGTGCCGGGATAAGGTCCTGCAGGTACTTCACGATTCCCACATGGGGATTGTGAAGACCAAAAGCTTAACCCGCAGCTACGTGTGGTGGCCCGGCGTGGACGAGGCCGTGGAGCGCCAGTGCCGCGAGTGCGCGGTGTGCGCGGCGGTAGGCAGCGCGCCGCCTGCGCACGCGCCTTGCGCGTGGCCGTGGCCCGCCCGCGCATGGTCCCGGGTTCACATAGATTTTTTAGGACCAATAGCGGGAATGAAATTTTTAGTTATCGTCGATGCTTGTTCCAAATGGATAGAGGTTTTTAACATGAACTCAACTACGGCTCGATTAGTTACAAAAAAATTGATGGAAGTTTTTGCTAGATTTGGTTTACCAAAGCAAATCGTGAGTGATAACGGCCCCCCTTTTTCCAGCTTGGAATTTAGTGAATTTTGTAGCAGCAACGGAATTGAACATATTTTTACTGCACCTTACCATCCCGCGTCCAATGGCGCGGCAGAAAATGCTGTTAAAATATGTAAGAGGGTGATAAAAAAAGCATTAATTGAAAAAAAGGATATAGATACCGCATTAAACAATTTTTTCTTAATGTATAGGAATACTGTCCACAACACTACAGGAGACAGTCCTGCTCAGTTGTTGTTGGGGCGCGCACTGCGCACTAGGCTCGACTGTCTCAAGCCCGACCGGGAGCGGCGGGTGCGAGCCTTACAAGCGCAACAAAGAGTAAGTGCAGGAGGAAATGAGCGACAGTTAGAAGTAGATGACCTGGTTTGGTATAGATCTTATTCCGGGGAAGTAAAATGGAGCGCGGGAAAAATATTGGATGTTATGGGGGAGACTGACTACCGTGTAATTGGGGATGATGGAAATATTGTACACCGTCATATTGATCAACTAAAAAGACGCAATTATTTGCAAGAGGTGCAGAGTTCGGAAAATGCTGCACAAGGTAGTAGTATGCTGAACCCCGGCTTGTTTACGGTGCCCATGGCGCGCGATGACGCGGGCGCGGGCGGCGCGCGCGCTGGCGCGGCGGACTCGGTTCCGCTCCCGGATAGTAACGGGGAACGTAGATACCCATTAAGGTTGCGCCAACCGCCTGTCCGTTTTGGTTTCGAATTTGATTAGTGGTTATACCTAAACAAAATTTATTATTTGCTTGATTGTAACATGTATGTACCTACCTACCTACTTCCGTCCGTCAAATCTCTTTGGATTGTAATAAATATTAAGATATAAATAAAATAATTCTTTGTAAATGTTTATGCCTTAGGTTAGTTTAAAGTAAGGGTGGAGGTGTTAGATATTAAGTGGGTAATTTAGTTATTTATATATGTAGGTAGTTCTAGATTGAGAAGCGGCCCGTCAGTCGCTCAATAAATGGTCAACAGAGCAACACGTCTTTTATTATTTATTACTGTCAACTGATAAGGAAATTTACCTGCCTGAATTTAATGCCGATAAGGACATGCGCATGCATGGGTTTCTATGGCGGATATGTGTAGTGCATCACTGACCCGGTCTTGCAAGGTGCTTCACTTATGTTGTCTTTAAGCTGTGCGCTGCAAGGTGAAGCTTCAGCGTGGCTGTCGCAGTATCCTTTTACGGAATGACATGGAGTGCCTTCACGGACTTGTTTACTGTCAGGTACGAGTGTGCTGAAACTTCAGCTCCATTTCTTATTAATTTACACAATGGAAAGCCGAAAGATAATGAATGTCTGGCCTCTTATGGCGCTACATTAATGTCATTGATTATGTCATCTAAGTGGAAAGACCCCATGGTAGAATAGATTGCGGCATCGATTGTTGTGACGCATATTTCCCACCGTGTCCAGAAGCTATCTTTACACAAGGTGTGCCTACTGAAGCTAGTGATGTAGATTAAGTAGCTGAGCCCACTGACCAATATTCGGACTAACTGACGCATTATATCTGAGATGAGTTGTGGTTGATTTGATTATGCTTTGCTAAGATCAGAAGGAGGCATATCGCTCGATTTAGGTGATATGCTGGCTGTGTTGCTCGATATAGGCAACATGTGGTTATCGTCACTCGATTTAGGTGGCAAGGTTATCGTCACTCGATTTAGGTGGCAAGGTTATCGTCACTCGATAGAGGTGGCATGAGTTATTATCGCTCGATTTAGGTGATAATGACGACATTTTACGCTCGATAGAGGCGTGTGAGATCTGTTCATAGCAAAGTGGTTAATTGATCTTTGAGCTGAAGATTACTTGTAACGAACTACTATTATGATGTTGCAAATAGTGGTGTTAGGCCTGAATACTGGTCAATGGCTTGATAGTTTTCGTTATCTTGATATTGTAACGTACTCTGTATTAGTGTAATACTGTTTAGAAACTTGATGGTCAGAATAGGCCGAGATTGAATTCTCTGATATTGCCGTTGGAAAAAGCCTTCTTTCAGGTCCATCACACAGGGACGTGTGACGTGTCAAAATGGCCGTGTCGGGGATCACAAATTGGAACGTCAAGCTAGATATGTAACTGGCTTGAGTGTGTTCGGTAAGCAGGTTGGCAATCTTCTCTATGAATGTCCTGTCACTGTAAATCTGTGGCTGTGACTGTCACTATAAAAGAGACATGTGTCAGTGTCAGACGACGGAGCGAGTGAGAATGTGATCACGTAAATGGAGATACGAAAAACTGGCGGACATCTTGCCAACCTGGTGCCAAATTCACTACGTTCCTATTCAATCTATTTACATCCAGGCTTGGTTAACCTATTTTACGTTAGTTGCTTTGTGTGGTTACGTAATTAAGTGTGTAGAATACCAATTGAGTGATATTTCGACGAACCAAGATGGAGAACGAACAACGACATAAAGCATACGCGTCTGAACGCCCACGCACCCCTTCTACATATATGTATATAAAAAGAGTTTGTGCTTATACAGAGTGCAGCAATAGAAAATACAGGGGTTCCCAAACTAGGCAGTGCCTGTATCTTGGTGAACCTATAGATTTCAGTTAAATTATTTTAAGCTGAGCATTTTAAAACTTTAGTTTAAATTAACTTAATGTATAAACAAGAACAGCACTTAAAGTAAAACATGCAAGTATTCTACAACTACCGACAAATAATATATTCATAAAAATCCTAACATCACTTTATCAAGTCTTCCGTGCCCAAATTTATATTGGCAGCACGAACGTTCACTCATCATACGGGGAGGTAATCCAACAAGCCCCCTGTGTCGCCAATGGGCAGGAACTCACAGGGGCTTGGGTAGCGCATTAGCATAACGTCCCTGGTCAGCAACATATGACTAAGGCTATAACTCTTGACATTTATTCTCCTTGACCTACTCCCCGGTATGATACAGCATATACAGGCTCTACCTGCGTCCGTAACCCAGCTTAACCCTAATGATGCTGAAGGTCACTTAGCTACCTAGAGCATTAGCACAGAAGTATACGGCGGCGTCCCTGCCCAGCTGCAAGTAACAAGGCCAGCACACCTGGACATCTCCTTGAACCATGCAGCAGCGCATCCAGGCTTTGCCTTCGACCCTTGAGCTAGCTCAGCCCTGATCGTTCTGATGATAAGCTACACACCTAGCCCTAGAGGAGCACTACCGTATAGGAGTATTTATCTATCTACTCACCCTGGAACATCTCCTTGACCCTCTCCTCAGTGTCTTGCAGCAGCGCGTCCAGGGTCTGCCTCCTTGTCCAGCATCGTCAGGGTTGTGCTTAGGTTTCCACAGCAGCACTAGCACTGGAACATGCGTCCCTGTCTACCCTACTCACCCTGGAACATCTCCTTGACCTTCTCCCCAGTATCGTGCAGGAGGGCATCCAAGCTGTACCTCCGCCCTTTGTCCAACACCATCAGGGTTGTGTTTAGGTTTCCTAGCACAGAAGCATGCGTTCCTGCCTGCCCTACTGCTCTGTAGCTACTCACCCTGGAACATCTCCTTGATCTTCTCCCCGGTGTTATGCAGGAGAGCATCCAAGCTCTGTCTCCTGCCCTCGTCTAGCACAACCCTTATGGTTCTGACGATAGGCTATATAAGTGAACACTCACCCTGGAACATCTCCTTGACCTTCCCCCCAGTATAGCATCATGTCTACTCACCCTGGAACATCTCCTTGACCTTCCCCCCAGTATAGCATCATGTCTACTCACCCTGGAACATCTCCTTGACCTTCCCCCCAGTATAGCATCATGTCTACTCACCCTGGAACATCTCCTTGACCTTCCCCCCAGTATAGCATCATGTCTACTCACCCTGGAACATCTCCTTGACCTTCCCCCCAGTATAGCATCATGTCTACTCACCCTGGAACATCTCCTTGACCTTCCCCCCAGTATAGCATCATGTCTACTCACCCTGGAACATCTCCTTGACCTTCCCCCCAGTATAGCATCATGTCTACTCACCCTGGAACATCTCCTTGACCTTCCCCCCAGTATAGCATCATGTCTACTCACCCTGGAACATCTCCTTGACCTTCCCCCCAGTATAGTATCATGTCTACTCACACTGAAACATCTCGACCTTCCCCCAGTATAGTATGTCTACTCACCCTGGAACATCTCCTTGACCTTCTCCCCGGTGTCGTGCAGCAGCGCGTCCAGGCTCTGTCTCCTGCCCTTGTCCAGCTCGGCGCGCAGGGCGGCGCTGCGGTCGGCGCGTATGATGCGGCGCGGGGACGCGGCCGACACCTTGGACTCGAGGGGGCTAGGGGGGGAGGACTTCTCGGGCGTCGAGCGAGGCCGGAAGGAGCACTTCTCGAAGCTCACCTGGAAATACATAAGGAAAGCTTATGTTAATTCCCCGCTTAGCCAAAAACAAAAGTATGTATTAAATTACAAGTTTTTTTTTTTTATAGTGGCTCGACATAATGGCTTACCTACGCCTGAAAGCGAAAGAGAAACCCAAGTCGCTGTGACAACGGGCAAGTAACTGGTCAGTTACCTGTCAGTTGCCACCGCCATGCCGGCCCAACCCTAACCACCCACGAGCTCCGGAAACCCTACTCACACGACCCAGAGATCATTTTAATGTGGTATTCTATAGGGTGGAGGTCCTTCCCGGACGGGCGGCTCAATCGGAGCGAAGATTCGCTATGCCCTACCTCTCTTAGTATAAGCTCCGGCTCAGTTTGGCACCAGATGGCGCTATAGGCCCAAGATGGAATGTCTTGGGTTATAACACTTATAAGTAATGGGTTGTAACTTCAGTACATGGTTCATCGCTAGTCTATGGTACTCTATGCTTGTCTATGGTAGACTATGCTAGTCTATGGCACGTCACCTCCTCCGGGCTGGAGTAGTCCAGCTCTATCGCCGTCCACGCGTCGCTGTCATGCTCCTCTAGCTAGTCTATGGTACTCTATGCTAATCTCTGGTTCTCTATGCTTGTCTATAGTACTCAATGTTTGTCTATGGTAGTCTATGCTAGTCTATGGCACGTCACCTCCTCCGGGCTGTAGTCCAGCTCTATCTCCGTCCACGCGTCGCTGTCGTGCAGACACTATGGTCGGCTACTCTAGTTTCTCTATGGTAGTCTATGGTACCACACCTCCTCAGGGCTAGAGTATGCCAGCTCTATCTCCGTAAACGCGTCGCTTTCATGCTCCTCTAGCTTTTATATGGTAATCTACGCTTGCCTATGCTAATCGTTGGTACTCTATGCTTGTCTATGCTAGTCCATGCTTGTCTATGGTAGTCTATGCTTGTCTATAGTACTCTATGCTAGTCTACGCTAGTCTATGGCACGTCACCTCCTCCGGGCTGGAGTAGTCCAGCTCTATCTCCGTCCACGCGTCGCTGTCGTGCAGACACCGAGGCCGCGCGTCCGCCGTCCGCCGCAGCCACTCGCGCACGCTCGCGTCTGCACTGTGGTCGCAGAGCTCCTCTAGCTTGTCGCTGGTCGTCGTGTTTGTGTCGCTGGCCGTGTCCGTTATCGTTGAGCGGTCTATTTCTGAAAAAAAAGGAAATATGTACCTATATAGAACAAGGGGTCGGCAAAGCGCATGCTATGCCCCTGGTGTTGCAGGCGTTCATGGGCTGCGATGACCGCTTACCATCAGGCGGGCCGGCAGCCATTTTGTTAACCCTAGTAGTATAAAAAAAATATAGAACTATATTTATTTATGGCGTTTTACCACAGTGTCAAAAAATCGGGCCCCCGAATCAGATACGATAAAAATAACCTTTGTATTATACAGTCATGATAGTGACTAAAAATAAATAAATAAATCAAGAAAAAATAAGCAATCTCACCAGTCCTAGTCGACTGCCTCCGCGACCTATGCCTGTGTATCTCATCGGATATCCGCTCCAGGTTCCTGAGAGCAGACGAATACTGCTGCTTGGCATCTGCTACCTGCTCCTCCAGGGTCTGGATGCGCGCCTTCTGGCCCTCCAGCGCGGCGTTGATGCGCGCCTTCTCCTCGAAGTACGGTCTGCAACCAACTGTCCGGCTCGAAGGACCATTTTTGAAAGTACGACTTTCTCCAACCGCGCCGAGTGGCTCATTTAACGCTGGGGTGAAGGTTTAAGCTTCTATACAAAAGTTAAGGTTTAATTTTTCATAGATTTTAATAAAGTGATGCAACTTTCGTCAAAAACTACCCTGTAGTTGACTGTCAAGACATTTGAGATACTTTTATGTATGTGTGTGTCAAAATATATGAAGCTATTACAGGTTCGGTGTGGTGTTTTACGTAATGACGTCTCGTCTTTTGATAGTCAGCTGACTTATCTTTTATCTTTGTTAAAGGCGTCACTAAATAAAATCTATGTAAAAATTAAACTAAAAGTAGAATTATTTATTTCAGTCAGTAAAATGACAAGTGCAACTGTCACCGGTGTACAAGGACACGACGAGTGAGATAGAACACCAAATATTCAGCCAACAATGGAAAAAATAGAACTAAAGGTTGGTTGCCATTAAACCTGGAACACTGGAAATGTAATTTTACAAACTGAAATGAATAATTCAACTTCAAACTCTTGTCAAGAAGCCTCACTTTTCCTCAGCACACCGTGTTATGAGTTCCGGCATGCGTCGGTCGGTGTAAATCGTTACAAGAACCAAAACCATTGCCAATCCCCTATACCCTTACGATAAATGTCTTCACACACAATAGAAAGTGCCCTGTGTTGACCCAAACATAAGAATAAACCTTTAAATCATTGTTAAAACGAGAAAATTTAAACACCATTATAACATAATTTAAATATTCATGCAATTTAAGATTTCGCAGACTATATTACGGCAAAGAATAATGTTAAAAAGCATAGAGAATCGTGCGAAGAGATTAACACGCTTATAAAAGAGTAAGAAGTAAGTTATGGGACAAGTTTATGGTTTCTTATCAATATTGCCTCACAACACCTAACTTTATGATATATTTATTATACATAGATTTAAGGTAGGTATAGTTTGAATACGAAAATATATATGTACTTTCGCATTCAATGCTGTTTGTACTGTAAGGGAATCGAACCTACGACCCTTGGCTCAGAAGACAGAGGTCACTATCAAATGAGCCATCGAGCCAGTCAATTAGGCCATTGGATGTAATTATGAAAATAAATTATTATTATACAATAGGCTATTATGGCTAGAAATTGTAATTAGTCCGTCTTTTAGCTTATTTAAAAATAAAAGACACGTATTTTTTTATTTGTAAATTGGACTAAAAATTATAAAGTTATAGCCCGTTGAAATTACGCGTAACGTCACTCGGCGAGGCATTTTTACGGGAGCGAGTGACGTCAAAGACTCCCACCCCTAACTTTTGATTCCTTGTATCTTTGTTATTGTTTATTTGAATGAAAAAATGAAAATTACGGGTCCTTTATTTTTGAATAAGCTAAAAGACGGACTAAATACAATTTTTAGCCAGAATAGCCTATTACTCCGCGCTCCATATTTCAATGGTTCACGGTAATACTTTTCGAGATATTACGAGAGTCCAGGCATTAGGAACTGTACGGCATTACGGGACTTCCTCCTAACATTTTTACCATAAACTTGTACCAGAAAGTTAGTACGACATACAGCATGCATAGATAGGTAAATCAAAGGTGTGTACCGATGTGGGCGCCGGCAGGACCGCGGCGGCGCGTGCCACTACGCAAGCAAAGAAGGTGCCAACTCAGATCTGTGCAACTCAATACGCTTGATAGGAACATTGTCAACATCTATACAGGGTGGCCGGAAGATTGACATAAAAGAAATTTGGTCCCTCGCGTCGTGGGATACTCGAATCACATAGTTTCAGAATTTTAGCTTATTTTTTTAATTTTAGAGAACACACAGGATAACTATACCTATACAAGAATAATAATTGAGATAGGGACTTTTTTTGCAACTAAGTCTTCATTAGTTGCACTTTTCCAAACACAGGCATTATTTGCTTAAATGGAAGCTCCAATCTAATACGTTCTAAAACTTTGTGTAAATGAAAATAAATTATTTTATTTTATATATTTTTTATTACTTTTATGCATATTTTGATAAAAAATATTAAAGTGTTTGCTAAAAACATTACGTTCAATGAGTAATGACATAAACTTCCAAAAATAAATAAAAAATCCGAACACATGATTTCATGATACCTACGAGTATCTTAAATCACAGGCGTGCACGAGACTCTCCGATTTCATAATCATTAAAAAAGTACTTCTTAATTAGCAACTTTGGTTACATTACAATTCTGAAACTATGAAATATCGCGGTACGGTGATTTGGATACCCGAGACACGAGGGACCAAAAGTTTTTATGACGTCACGCCTTCCGGCCTCCCTGTATACGTCCCCTGTATTATAAGAGGGGAATGCATTAGGTCTCCTGGGGGAGGCGGCATGGTGTATGGGACTCACATCTCCCATAATGGGAGCGGGTATCCACTAAATCTTAAACTAAATTTTAGTTATTTTTATTCCAAATTGAAAAATTGAGTTCCATATTAAGTATTGTTTATTATGTTTGTTGTTTGAAATAAATAACACTGAGTTTTGCACAATTAAACTTCGTATTTATTGAAATTAACTTTAGAGAAAAATACAATGCGGTGGATGCCACGGAGTAGAGCGAGACAAAAAAAAAATGAATGAGACGCAAGTCAAAGTATTGCCATAGATTGTCTACTTCATATTATAAGTTGTAAGGCGCCAAATTTAAAATGATTTCAACAATGTTGTGATGTAAAAAAGAAATAATTGTAAAGAAGGCAGTATTATAATGCTACAGTAAAAGTTAATTAAGAACTATATCTACAAAATAATAAAAAAAGTAGTGAAGAAAACTAATTATTTAGCCAATTAACCAATTAATCTTAGCGTTTACAAAGCGGTGAAAGTTTTAGTTAAATTAATTTACACAGCTTTCGTCAAACATAGTGTAGGAAGAATCATTACGGAAATAAAATTCGTAATCTGCCCCTTTATTCAGAACACTACTAACAGATGTCTTTGCTTTATCTTTCTCTAACGATAAATATTGAAACCGTGAATGTTTCTTAAGTGTTCGTTATGAGTTTGATTATGATTACAAACTAACTATTCGAATTATCCGAAAGTTCGGATAGGTATAGATTTGATTGGTATGGTACCAATTCGCATTTTGTTCATTAATTAATTTATTAGGTTGAAAATGTTAAATACATTTACTGGGCGTAACATTTTGCAATTCGTGATGAAATGCGATGGAACGGTATGTGTCGAACACATTGGAATCGCTATCGCTCGCAAAGCGTTATTTCAGATAATGTTTCTGTTCAAAAATTGTAAAAATTGGCGATTTAAAAAGAGTTACTATCGAGATTCTTGCCGGTTCTTCTCAGGAGCATTTTTATTTAAATTTGCATATTTTACTGATGATTCATAAGTGCTTGTTTTAAGTTTATATAAAAAAAGTTATTTACTATTTTATTGTTTCCAGTAAGCAGGCTTAGAGGCACCCTGAGAGTTTCTATCTTAGTTAATGATCTCGGAGGACACCCTGGGGTATCTCTCCTATAGTTAGACAACTTCGTGCGCGACCGTCCGCGGGGTGACAGACGTTGGCGGGGACGAAGTACCCAGGCGTGACAGACGGCGGCGGGGACGAAGTACCCAAGATGTCAGCGGGTAGCGGGTGGTGTCGCGGGGAAGGGAACGCGTGCAAATACGGCACTCTCGCCCGCGCAGTCGAAGCGGCAACACGTGCTTGATATACCGTACTACTTTGAGTTTCGAGGCACACGTGGTAAGGTCTGTAGTTATGAAATAAAGCACGATAATACAATCTAGTATTATTTATTGATTTAAAAGTAGTAGTGATGGTACGTGCGACTAGTGATGCGACAACTCGGCGATAGTTCCGGTGTTGCGTTTACTCCAACAAGGTCTCAGGATGATAAGGCTGTCTCAAGGCCGCGTGCTAGAATGACGCACTACTTCGTCCCCGCCACTGACTGTTACCGCTAGGGACTGGTCGCGACGGTCGTTGTCGGACTATAGTTAACGATCTCGGAGACGTCCCGGCACTGACCTGGACTTGGCGATGTGCCTCTTCAGGCCGTTCTGCAGCTGCTGCACGAGCGCGGAGGCGGCGCGGTGGGCCGCCGCCTCGAGCGCTGCGTCACCGTCGTGTTGGCGCGGTCGGCCTCCGCCTAAGGCCACAAGTTAGTTGTACGTTCATATAACCAGTTTTTTTTAAATTTATTTATTTTTATTTAATTTTTTTTATAGTGGGCTCGACATAATGGCCTCCCTACGCCTGATGGAAAGCGAGAGAGAAGCCCAAGTCGCTGTGACAACGGGCAAGTAACTGGTCAGTTTACTTGTCAGTTGCCACCGCATGCCGGCCCACCCTAACCCCCCATGAGCTCCGGAAACCCTACTCACCGGCAGAAACACGACCCAGAGGTCATTTGACTGCGGTATTCTATAGGGTGGAGGTCCTTCCCCGGACGGCGGGCTCAATTCCAGTTGAATAAAGCGGCCAGCGTGGGTCGGACTAGCTCATAAAGGGTTTCGTAGCAGCTTTTTAGGGTTCGTAGTATGAAAAAACAGAACCCTTATAGAATTTTAAAATGCTATTATAATATAAATGAATACCTTGAGGACAATTATTTATAAAACACTTTTTGACAGAATTGTTTGTGATATGGATACTTTATTTAATATTGAATTGTTGACATTGAATTTTGCTGAATTTATTTTATATTATTATTGTATTGTTTTTCTTCTGTAAGTGACAATTTAAGTGACATTTAATATACTATATTGTACGCCTCCATGTGGTATATCATGGCTGAACCTATATAACTGTAACAACTTTAATGTACCTGTGATAATCCAATAAATAAATTTGATTTGATTGATTTGAGATTCACAGCGACTTTATTCCGACACTCCTGTATAGGTAGGTACTGTTGAAACTCAGACAGCAAGCGTACTGGTGCGAGAAGCCACACCCCGCGATCGCCAACCGCCTGCCCAGCGTGGCGATTGTGGTACATCCTCCAGATGTTTGCCCTAAGTGAAGTACAGTAGATGTATTCTGGGAAACGCATTAAGATTTTCACGCAAAACTACAAAAAGAAAACAAAATTTGAGGGGATCCCCCAAAATTTTGTTTTTTTTAATATTATACTATTCTACTTTGAACTGAACTTAGACGGACAGACTGCAGCCCCGGATCTAGGGGGGGGCAAACCGGGGCACCTGCCCCGGGCGGCAGTTTCAGGGGGGCGCCAAAATCCATCACTATATCCCTTTGTACGCTTAAATCTTCAAAACTACGCAACAAAACTAGATTACCAAAAATGACACCTATTATACCTTATTAGTGTTAATCAAACGCTCACGGGGGGGGGGGGGGGGGGGGGGGGGGGGCTATATCAAGTTCTTGCCCCGGTTCGAAAAAAATCGTAGATCCGGGGCTGAAGACAGACAGACAAGCGAATCCATCCAACTCCAATCCACTGTGGAGTGGGTCCCACAGGCATAGATGTTAAAGTTTGTATAAAGTAAGTATTTAAAGTATTTATATTATATGATAATCTTTTTGTTAGAATCAAATTTTGTTCTAAATCAAGTACAGTTCTATAGACAACATAATCGTAATAATTTTTTTTTTAATTTTTTTTTTTAATAGTGGCTTCGACATAATGTCTTCCTACACCTGATAGAAAGCGAAGAGAAGCCCAAGTCGCTGTTACAACGGGCAAGTAACTGGTCAGTTACCTGTCAGTTGCCACCGCCATGCCGGCCCAACCCTAACCCCCCACGATCTCCGGAGACCCTACTCACCAGCAGAAACACGACCAGAGGTCATTTGACTGCGGTATTCTATAGGGTGGAGGGTCCTTCCGGGTGGCTCAATTCGAGCTAAGATTCGCTATGCCCTACCTCTCTTAAATCGGCTGTTCCAGACATCTACCTGCCACCAATGCCACTAACCTGGTTGACCCTATGTGTGGCGTGGTTGAGCATCTCCTGCCAGGCGGGGTCCAGCGTGAGGCCGCCCTCGGCGCCGTCCGCGAGCCGCGCCAGGGCCCTGCTCCGCGAGGTACACCATCTCCCTGGCGGCGGCGTGCGCGCTGTTCGCCTTGTCGTACGCGACGGTGGCCGTCTGGAGCTCTTGCGCTGTCTGTACATTAGATAAACTAACTTACTACTAACTAAACTAACTTGCGAACCTAAACTATTATTTATTAACATATGTATTTAGTAACTTGATTAATTTTCGGCGTCTTTCCGTTAATCATCTGACGAAGGCGAGGAGTATGTTGATTGGTTCAACAACTCATGTGGTGTTAGTGTATTAAGTGACAGGTAATAGTGCACCATTGAATAGTACATTGAGCAACGATTGGCCCATTTGAGGACGATTTTACTTGTGTCAAAATTGTAATTATGAATTACTGCCAGGTACGTAAGTTGATGAATTAAAGGAATCCACAGCATTAAATAATACATTTATTTTCCAAATTCATAAATTGATCAACTTACGGTTCTTGCTATTTTCCGATGACATGTATAATATAGGGCACACTGCAATGCCAAGCGGGATGTTAGTTAAATATAATTCATGTCAAAATTTATCATTTAAGAAGTCATTTAACTACAGTGTTATAACAATTATTAATAAATAGCTTCTTAATTAAATTTAGATAAATGTGCAATAAATAAATGTATTATCAATCAGCAATTTATAAGCTATCTTATAATAGATTGTCTTTTTCTTTTAAAATATCTAAAACTTAACTTTTTATTAGTCATTTTTCTTATGCTCCAATTTAAACATATTGGATACAAATACTCACAATGTTAGCCCTAAATCTAGCTTCATAATAAGGCCTGGCTTTAGTGTACACTGGTGCCCAACTTTTTTGTCAGTTGCTGACTACGCAGGTTGTCCCTCGGCCAGCAGTCTCCGGAACGCAAGACTTGCTCGTCGAGTTCACCCTCTAGCCTGTTGATTTCGTCTGTTGCTGTGTTTAGCCCTTCCATTCAATCTGTTGATGTGATAAGTCTTATTAGAAAATAAAAAAGTTAGATAGGTAGTAGAATTTATTCACATAAACGGTCAGAGTGTAGGGGTTTAATGCTGCAAACAGATTTATTAGTAATACATTTGCACATCAGAAGTTTTTTTCGTTCAAGTCTTCAATGTGCAGTTTGCTGAGAAGGAGTGCCCGCAGCAAACTCAACAGTTAGCCTTCTTTAAATGTACAAATACAAATTTCTTTATTTACACATAAATAGGGTGGCTTATGCAATGTAGGTCTTATAAACTAAAGGCATGTAAATTAAAATTAATTTATTAATCGTTTTGCTTCTAGAAATGTTATTTACATTATAATTATTTCTATTTCTTTCATGTCTACTGTGGGACAATGGCCTTCATAATATTGATAATATTATAGCAAGAGTTTAAAAAGAATTGCAGACTATTCTAATAAGAATATTGGATTAATTTTGGAAGTAAAAGTTTTCTCAAGTTATTAGAACAAACAGTTTAGTTTTTATTAATCGGCTTACTATTGTTATGTTGATTATATCATCTAGAAATAATAAAGAAACAATGTTGCATAACATAAACACCCACGTTCAAAATGGTCTAACATATTGTTAACATATTAGACCTTTAATCATTCTCCCAGCTATCAAGGCAATGACCTGGGCAACTTGTCTCTTTGAGCATCAATAAATATTATTGATTCGACTTGCCTGTACTCGCGGGTCCAAAGCTTCCGAACATTCAGCAATATCATTCATTGTTCTATCAAATCAGACGCATTTTAGACAGAGTTACATTCAATACGCTCTGTTTCCCACGTTGCGTTTGTTTTTATTTAGATGAACTCATACTTTACGCTTCAAATAAAATGATAAACTTTTCGTTTCGTTCGATAAATCGCCAACCCTGAAAATTTTGCCGTAGGCACTGCAATCTACCACAGATGACAGATGAGTGTCAGAGCGAGCTGTCAATTTTTATTCGATTTGATACTACAGAAAATAATCGATACTACTTATTATCAAGTGACTGCTACTTAGATATTACACATTCCTAGTGAAAAAGCATCACTTGATATCAATTGAATTGCTTGAACTTAACATCGTCTGTGGTTGTTGATTTGTCATCCATCGCTTGTCAAATTTGTCGTTTCCAAGAGTTTGTTCTGGGGCTGAAAAATAAATTTAAATTGAAATAATGGTGAACTGCTTTGTGATTTTGATGTTATATTGTGTTCAAAGTGCTGCCTATGTAACAGAGAATGTTTTCCATTCCAGGCGACCGAAGTGGAGGAAACCATCAAAAGAATCCAGGCCCATAAAGGCGTAATGGGAGTAGTGATTGTGAACCATGAAGGTTTGGTCGATTATTCTTTATTTCCATGGCTATATTGATTTAATTCTCATCCCCTGACTTACTTATTTGCTATGTCCGCCCTATTTGTATATAACCGAACCATATTTACCATCTTATATGCCTTATTGTTTACTCAAACTTTCTAATTACAGGTATACCTATAAAAAGTTCTCTTGATAATGCAACATCAGTATTGTATGCTGGTTTGATTGGACAACTGACAGAGAAGGCTAGAAATGTTGTTCGTGAGATGGTGAGAATTATAATTAATGTATTTCATACCATAGAAAATTAATGATTTTTTGTTATTTCATAATTTTTTGTAAAATGTTTCCTTCTCCCAAAAGTCTTGCACACCCTTTGTGACACTCCATCATCATCAGCCTATAACAGTCCACTGCTGGACATAGGCCTCTCCAGTTGTTCGCCACCTAGGGCAAACTTCTGGAGGATATACCCATAATCGCTATGCTGGGCAGGCGGGTTGGCGATCGCAGGGCGTAGCTTTTTGCTCCGGTGACGCTGCTGCCCGTCATCGGCCTGTACTATTTAGCTACACCGTATCGTGATGGTTTTACCGCCACCAGTCGGTTTGCCAGAGCCTCGTTTGTTGTTTGGGCAGGATGCACCACGGGCAGGTGAGGATGGCTTGGATCGAATAGGTTAGGAGGTTGCTCCCTTACATCCCACTGTGACACTCCAACCCTTATGTATTCTTTATATACTTACTTATTGCAGTCTTAACATGACAATATTATAAACTTTTCTTTTTGGAAATTGTGTATTAAATAAATGTTATCAAATTGTTTACCTTTAGCTAAGATTTATAGAACTACGAAGCAGATGTTCACAATCTTTCCTATGCATAATAATATAACAGAACTCTATTTCTTTTCTAGGACTCCACAAATGAGCTGACATTCCTACGTGTGAGGAGTAGAAGACACGAGATACTCATTGCACCAGACCGAGAATTTATACTGATTGTGATACAGAACACATCAGATTAATTATAAGTTTGTCTGCTTTACAAAGTCCAACTGAATAGCCGATTGCCAGTTAATATGTTCTTATTCATAACTCTGTACAGGCAGCTAATGAGTTAAGATTCATAGGTACTCATTTCTGTATGTACAGCCATATAACAATGACTTTTCAATTGTATCAAGGGTCTTATAGTAACAATGAAGGTGTAAACAACATTAATAATTAACTTGTTCACTTTAAAGTAAATTTTTCATCAGTACTGGTCCTTATTATGAAAGATGTTCATAAACATAGCTTCCAACTGCTATTGTAATGGATTTTAACTGAAAGAAAAGTCATTGTCAAAAATATCCTCTGAATATGAAGGGACTCTACATTCAAGAAATAATAACATCATCTCCAGTTGTTCGCACTTTGAGTAAGCTGGAGGAATTTACCTATAATTGTAATATACCTAAAGAAATACACAAAATAATTCAAGGACTTTGTAAGGTAACACATTGAGTCATTCATATAACCGGGAGCAATGAGACAACTGTCCATTGATTACTCTCATACTTAGATTTAATTTCAGATACTTAGGCTTATATTCTGACACATGGTATCTAAAGCAACCAAAATGGTAACTTATTTCAAACAGGTATAACTTACTTAAAATTGGACGGATATTAATTAATAGTCACTTATTTGACAGCAACATTGACACAAATTAGTTGTTGAAATAAGTTAAATTATTTTGATGTAACAAGGACTTTTTATTTAAACAAAAAGTCCTTGTAATCTAATGACTTGTGCAATGGGTTAATTATTAACCCTTTAAATGCTAGTGTCGCTTATGCGACGATAGGAATAGATATTCTATTGTTTCATTTCTTGGCTATTAGTGCAGGGTTTATGTGAGGTCCATATCTACATAGGTATTAAACCTTTTGTAACCACATGTACTGCAATTAATTATTATCCATGATTCTTGCTTGAACACAAAGAATATAGGCCTAAGTTTTCCAAATCATCTCACTGCAATAATTTACCAGTCTCTTTGCTAAGTGGACAAAAAAATTAAAACAATGTGAAATGACTAGGCATGTAAGCCACAATTTTTAATATTAATTTGTAAGATATAATTTTGTAGTTTACTCTTTCTGAGGCCTCCCACAGGGATCGCTTTGTCATAGAAAGTAGGTACACAATTTAAATCACACGTATCGTCAGATACCTACGCATTTCGTCAGACTATTAGGCTGGAACAGTGCTCGACCGATGGTCAGCGCTGACCGTCGGTCGGCGTTACTATATCAATGCAAGTTTATGAACACGTGTTGTTGCGCACGCAGCTATGCTGATGGTACCCGTCAGCATAGCTGTGTGCGCGTTCATAGACTTGCATTGATATAATAACGCCGACCGACTGTCAGCGCTGACCATCGGTCGAGCACTGTTTCCAGCCTAAAACAGAAACTCACCTAGTTATATACCACGGATTTCGCCTGTCTAAGTGCGTATTTGTAGATTTTGTCAGTGTTTATTTGTAGATCTGTCAGTCGTATCTGATTAGACGAGATTCTGTCCAGTCTGAAGAAATGCGTATGATCTCACAATTTCACTGCAATTAGCAAATGTGTGACAAAGGTTAAGCACCTCTTAATTACAAAAAAAAAACTGACCTGCATGCAGCTCATTAGGTTTTTAGAAACGAAACACGACAGTAAAAATCTAATTTAAGATATCTTTTGTTTAAAACCGTAGGTAAAAAGAACTAATGCAATATGATCGATTAAATCAGTAGGTAAGGATATTTTTTGTATTGCTATTATTTATTTTACGAAAGAATTGTAACGATACTAACAAATAAACAATTTATGAAGTCTACAATTGTTTTTTTATTATTTCCACCGACCGACCGCGCGGTAAACTAACCGTCATTCATCTGCCGTAGGTACACGCGACCGCTCGAGCACTCACGACCGGTTCTATAGAACATCGGCGAGGTCGCGGCTTCAAGCATCTCAACTGCTTGAAGCAGTCCATGTACTGCAGGGATAACACCTCCATAATACTAACTAGCTAGAGATTTTGACCATTATTGGCAGCGCACATTAAAGTAAGAATGCGCAGACAACCACATAACATAACAATATGAACCTACTGTTTCAATAACTGTTGAGACAAAACTATTCCCTGTACCGCCGAGCAATCAGACAATATAAGCGTTAGTGGCGTTCAAAGAGTTAACATGTACCTAGCATATTTTTAAAGCCTTCATTGAAAGAAAAAGCGTTTTTGAAATATTGATACATGAAATCAGTACTCCGTGTAACTCTGACATCTCATTATAAACATGTGAATCTTTGGAAGAATGTTTAGTTACACCTACCCTACTTAACGGTTGTCTGGAAAAGATTAAGCGCTAACACCGCCTAAAAAAGGAATTGTGTTTGGTGTGCAATGAATAGGTACCTTTAAGTTTACAATTTGGATCTCTCCAGTCTAGGTGGCCGGCCTTAATCAAAAAGTTCCAGATATTCCACTCACAGAAAAGGGTCCTACGTGACCTATTTGTGTACTACTTCTCTATGGGGTTGCAAGATTCTACAAGAAATGATACAAAATAGGTAAATTCAAATAATTTTATTAATCTCTCGATCATCTTCAAATGCACAACACAAAAAGTTAGCAAGAAGCAAAAAAATAAAACTGCAACTTAAAAAAACACTGGAAGAAAAACATTAAAGCACCATAAATCAAGAGGCTCCTTGTTGGATTATGAATTTACTAGTGGACATTCTAATCACATGGAATAAGGTTTGCAAGCTGTCACAATCAGACCCCTCTTTCCCAGTGGGCACTATGGGCAAGTGCCCAGGGCCCCGCGATCGATGGGACCCCTCAGCTCAAATACAAAGTGCCTAGTTTCTGTCAGGGCCGACGAAATAGTGTTCTTTCAAAGACAATAGGGGCCCCATTATCCTAATATGTCCAGGGCCTCTAATAGGTTAAAGACGGCCCTGGTCTCAATTCACAATTACATGTCTACGATACCAAGACACTGAAGCAGATCCCTTTTTCTTTAATAATTAATTTACCCTTTGCATGCCATAGGCCTATGTCCAGCAGTGGACTGACACGGGCTGATGATGATAATGATGATGCCATAGGTGTCATCATGAGTTGATAGGGGATCTCTTCCCTTAAAGCACAAGTTATTTCAAATAAGAGATCTACACACAGTTAACTATACAAAATGTAGTAACAATATTAAAGACATTTTCGATTGATCACGGGGTATACAAAAGACTTAATGCCTTTGCGTTTTCAGTCTGCCATTTCAAAAGAAACATAGGACAGCACAAATGATGAGCTGCCCGCCCAGGAGGCATGGAACTAAATGACATAGACGGGATATTTTTGTTGGTACTGTGAGGATTAGTTGCTAAATAAATATCTATTGCATCTACTTGCATGTGGACAAAAAAGATATGGCATGAAGATAATTAAAATGGAATTCTTAGTAATTATAGTAAGGACTCTTAGTAATATCTCCTTCTCCTAAGTAGGTTACCATTATATTGAAAAAGATAAGCAAATTAAGTTTCATTTTGATGATTCTATGGACCGGAGATAATAATGATGAACACACCAGCCCCAATTATGCAAATTTTTAAGAATTTAAAGGGGACATTGTTTGATGGAATCTGCCCCCTGTCGTCAGAAAATCTCCTCTACCTGATGGGTGCAATGCCCTTTCATGTATAAATGTTCGTATATTTGTGCAATAAACAATATCTAAAGTGTCCTCTAAATTGTGACCCAAAAGCCTAAAGCCCCAATTTTACTTGGGTACGCTCAATCTTGCCTACAAAATATGCATGCTTGAGTATTTTCTCTATGTATAAACTTACTGATATTCAAGAGGACATTTTCAACAATTCCTGACTTTGTTATAAGTAATCTGAAGAAAATCTAACGTCATACAAATGTTTCGAATAAGTCTCGAATAACTTTATCGAGAATTGTTGAACCTACCCTTATGTATACTATACACTCACCTCAGCTTTTAAAACTGCATCAGCTGTTTTTACTTTAGCATTTTTAAATATTTCACCTTAGATTCTTGAATTTCTTCACTTTTATTTTTCCAGTTATTAGGACCATTTGTGTTTCCCAATTTGTACGATAGACCTGTTTAATTAATCTTTACCAATTGAAAAATATTATTATATTAAGTTTCATAGTCGATTTTATCGATATAAGTTTGGTAAATTCAGATTTATCACCTTATTGAATCGTTCCAGAATTTGTATTTTTCATTTACAAGTAACAATCGATGTATATGTCGCAGACCTCGAATTTTCTATCTACAAACTAGCCTCTTTACTAAATGGCGGCGTTGTTCTACCAGTCGCCAGGGTAAGAGCAGTTTTATATGAGCTAAGAACTATAGGAGTAGTTTCGTTCAATAATGTTTTATAAATTACTTCGAAAAACAATTTTATTTGTTACATTTTCTGTTATCCAGTTGCTTGAAACGCCATATTGAATCAGTTCACATTATGATACCAAAATTAGTCAGGCCCTTGCGTCATGTAAATAAACAGACAACATATAAAAATTCATTGCGTGATTTGAACCCTGGGTGGCATTCGATTTAAAGACCCTCCTCGGTTTAGAAGGTTGATCTAATCGAATTAGATGTACAAATTATCTTAACTGGTAGATTATTTACTAAATTTTGAAATAGATAAGTGCAATAGTCGGCTATAATAAAATTGATCCTAACAGTTAAATATCGCCATTTAGTAAACAGGCTAGCATGCAAATTGAAAGATTGAATAATTTTATTTGCCTGCACATAATTTGTTATACTGCAGTATGATTTTTTTTCGTAACCAATTATTTTGTATGAATGATAAACTTTAGGGATTATCGCCTGACAGAAATATTTATTTTAATTCATTGCACTAGTCAACAAATAAGTAATAATTGACAAACCAAATACATACATCATTATAAAAGTTACATTGGAGCTAAGTTCTTATGAATTATCCTCAAATATCTCTAAAATGAGACGTGTCAAATAATTAAAAATGGTTTATTTAAATATTTTCTCATAATAATTCTGGAAAGTTTTGCAATTTTTGTCGACTAGTGTTCTATTTGCGTGGTGGTTAGTTGCCAATTTAGCCATCTTCGTAGGTTTACACAAAACCTTTAGCAGCTAATTTGTTCGAAATTAAAGATCATTGTTTTATTTTAATATTTTTATTTCATAGTCACACAAAGATTGCGATACATAAGTTTTGTTATATGTTCAACATGTTTTAACATTAATTTGCGAGAAGCGAGGCATTGTTAAAGTTTTTATTAACAATTTTTGATATATTTTGCACCTCAAACTTGGGATGTTGAATAATGATTTATTTAATCAAATTGATCAAAACATGCTGAAATTATGACTTTTTATAATCTAAACACTAATTTCAAAACTTCTTAATTATTACATCAATTTTCGTTAATTTTGTTCTTAAAGAAACTACTGTAGATATACTTTTTGACGTCAAATAGAATGCGCGTACGCATTTACATTTTGATGTAGCATGCAGAATTATTTTTTAATTTTAAAATTTATATTTTACTAAAACTAAACCCTTAAAAGTATGTTTTATACTTTTACAAATACATAATCTTCCGTTTTTTTAAATTATTTTCTCGGTTAATTTGATATACCAACAATTTTGAATGAGACTGTAGACATTAGTTTTGGTCCATAAAAGTAAAATAATGTTATTTTTAAGCCTACATTACGTTGGGTGTACTTGCGCTATGCCCACTAAGTGCGATTTCTAGATGTTTTGTCATATTTTTTTTTTGTCTTCAGGATTTTCAAGCTTTTTTTTATGGTTTTTAGCTGCACTACTCACCGGATAATTACTGTGCTCGATGCTTCTTAGGTGACCTGTAATAAATGGATAATAGTTTTGTTAAAACATAAAAGTAAACAAAAACATCTAGTTGAATTATGGAGGAAATACTCAAAAATAATGAAAACATGCAACTCAGATTATAAATGGTGTCTAAGAAAATGTTGACTTAAAATATCAAAATCTGTCAAAAAGTAGTAAGTAAGTATATTTTAATGTCAAAACCTTCACATATTCAGTAAAATTGCTAACTTTTTTATTAGTTTACAAATTATTCATAAATTCAATCGTATTAAACTTTTCGCATCAGATACAAGGGCACATGCATATCAATTAAACTTACTACAATGGCTAGCAAAGTTTTTTTGTCAACATTTTCTTAGTAAAATATTAACGGGTTGAACAAAGATCTTTGCGTTAGTATCGCAATACATATTTATTTATATTCTAAGCACGAGAGCAGACATTAGTTACTGCTTTCGATTTTGATTGAATAAAATATGTTAAAAATATTTTTGTGAATCAATGTGGCGCTCTACAGGTTAAGTTGATTAAGCTCTTAGTTCCACCCAGTAGTTACTAAAATAACATAAAAAGCAAAATAAAATCGTGTGCAGAGGCGCGGTCGTTAACCCCACTAAACAAAGGCGTTCTGATAAACAGACTACAGTAAGGCCAGTTGAACGAGATAAATATGTATTGTAAACAAGACTTATACAAATATGCTATAATGTGTATGTTAGAATATATGTTTCAATCTCTCGAATCGAATTTTATGCCATTGCCAAACACAAGCACACACAAGTAAAACTTTATCAAAAACACAGATAAAATATGGGTAAAAGTATGTGATTATGATAGGACGAAAACATTGTAAAGAACACAAATTATGCAGTACCTACTAAACTTGAGTGAACAAGTTATAAATAAAGTAATGTATAATGTGTAAAACATTACATATTAAATTAATATGATGTTTCAAAATCAAAGTCAATTTCTAACAAATTAAAACAAGACTAGGAAATAAAACTATTGCAATGTCTCATAAAAGCTTCATTGGCGTTGAAAGGGTTAAATAAAGACATTCAAACCTATAAGGGTGGTTTTAGCGGTTATCTTATTCAGTCGACCTTACTATAGACAATTTATTGTGTATAAATTAAATAGTTGAGCTATGGAAAGAATCTGCTTTATAATATTTATGAAGTCATTTTGATGAATAAAGACACAAATTTAAAAAAAAATGTGCCTAAAGACTGTAGATTTACAAAAATATGTAGTACACATACAATTTTCAGCCAATTTATGATCTCGATATTTCCAATTGATTTGATTCAATAGAATTGGCAAAATATTGATTTGTTGTATAGTTGTCGTATTGACGATTTGAAATGGTTCAATGAATTTAGATTGAAGGTACATGATTACTTCTTGTACACGAGGCCAATCAATGAATTGAAGATATATTTTTTTATAGTAGCCCGACGTAATGGCTTCCACGCCTGATAGAAAGCGAAAGAGAAGGCCAAGTCGCTGGGACAACGAGCAAGTAACTTGTCAGTTGCCCCCGCCATGCCGCCCCAACCCTAACCCCCAAGAGCTCCGGAAACCGTACTCGGTAGCATCGCGACCCGGAGGTCATTTGGCTGCGGTATTCTATAGGGTGGAGAGTCCTTCCTCGGGACGGGCGGCCCAATTCGAGCGAAGATTCGCTATGCCCCCTACGTCTTAAAGTACATAAACTTAAAGGCGTGTCGGTTGGTTACTGGCTCGGTGGCTCAATTGGTAGTGAACCCTGCCTTCTGAACCAAGGGTCGTGGGTTCGATTCATACCCGGGACAAACTTTCGTGTGGTACCTTCGTTGTTCCGATACCCATCACACAAGTGCTTAAGCTACTTACTTTGGGATTAGAGCAATGTATGTGATGTTGTCTAATATAAAAAAAAAAACCGCCTGGCAAGCATGGCGATTAAGGAAAATCCCCCAAAAGAGCCCTATGGCCAGCAGTGGACATTTGCAGCCTGCAAATGTCCACTGCTGGTGGAAGATGATGAATTCGATATTGATCAACTTTGTTTCAAATAAGTCATAATGATAAATTAATTGAATTTTTTTATCACTCTCTGATTCAGAAATTTCGCGCGATTTATAAAATATTGAAGATGATGAATTTGATATCAACTTTGTTTCAAATAAGTCAGAATAACATAATGCACTTTTTTATGAATTAATTGAATTTATTTATCACTCTGATTCAGAAAATTCGCACAATTTAAAAAAAATACTGAAGATGATGAATTTGATATCAACTTTGTTTCAAATAAGTCATACTAACATAATGCATGACTTTTTTATGAATTAATTGAATTTATTTATCACTCTGATTCAGAAAATTTGCACAATTTATAAAATATTGTATATTTTTAATTGAATTCATAAAGCATAAAAGTTATTGATTAGATAGAGATCCGTTGAGTAATACGACGTCATATTACTACTATGTCTGTATCTCGTTCATATTTATCCCAATGACTGGTTTTGTATTCATTATTCATGTTCAAAGATTATTTTTGTCAATTTCACTATAAATTAGTGAATCGTAAAGCATCATCAAATTCTTGCCGTAGGAAGTTTAATGCAAGACATAGACTAAGGTTGTCTGCAAGAGATCGCTTAAAGCCAAAAGACCGTCTAACTCGTACGTCAATATATCTTTGTATTTATTTATATATATTTAAAGTAAAATGTTTTGTGTGCAATAATTTTTTTTATCTTTAGGCCTCCCCTAAAGACTTCTACAACAGCTGGTTCCTTGCAAGCTTGCCGGCTAATCCTGAGACTTCATCCTATCTATGTCCAGCAGTGGACTGCGATAGGATGATGATGATGATGAGTGCCCATAGTTTGTACTATGTATCTGAAGCTTGTGCTTCGGCTTAGTTTGTGGCTAGGTGGCGCTGTGTGGCCCAGCGTGGCATGTCTTGGGTTACGTCGAGCTACCATAAAAAAGGGGGCAAATAGGAATACGGATGATGACAAGGTATGAAAATGAAGAAAATAATTAGTCCGTCTCTTAGATAATAAAAAAATATAAGACCCGTATTTTTTGTTTTGTCGAAATAACAAGAAAATACTTAGATATAGCGCATTAAAGTTACGGAGTGGGGGCTAACTACGTCACGTTAGAGTATATTTTGTACTCTAACGTGACGTCATGTGACATTTAAAATCAATGTATCTTCGTAAGTTTTTGAACAAGAGGCAAAATAAAAAATACGTATCCAATATTTTTCATTAATCTATCTGATGGACATTAAATTATTTTTTAGTCATCATCCCAATTGTTGCGTAGCTAAACTTAAACCCAAATAAACGTCGTTCAGTGGAGTTAACGTCGGCGCGTGCACATACACAGTACTATAGTAGTCTATGTGGGTGCGCGTGCGCTACTTGGCGGGGCGCGCGTAGGGCTCGTGGCGGTAGCGCGGCGGGCGGCGCGTGCCCACGTCGCGCGACGACTTGAACTCGCGCGGCGCCTCGTCCTTGTAGTAGGGCTCGTCGTCGTAGAAGCGCTCCGCGCGCTCGTAGTAGAACTCCTGCTCGGGCGCGCGCGGCGGCCCGCGGGGCGCGCGGGACACCTGGCGAGAGGAAATGTATTAATATTTTTATTTTTGTTTTTTTTATACCACTGGGTGGCAAACAAGCCTACGGCCCGCCTGATGTTAAGCGATTACCGCAGCCTATGGACACCTGCGACACCAGGGGTATCACACGCGCGTTGCCTACCCTTTAAAAACCTCTTCACAACCTTTTTGAAGGACCCCATACTGTAGTCTCGGGGGAGAGCTCGGCGGGGAGCTCATTCCAAAGCCTGAGTGTGCGCGGCAAGAAGTTTCTGTTGAAACGTACCGTACGCGACCACCCAGGCTCTAGGGTATGAGGATGAATCCCCTGTCGATGGGGAGTATACTAAATACTGGAATAAAGTTCTTTTTTTATATTAGCTCGCCATAATCTATACTTATAATAAATCTGTAGAGAGGTCAATTCTGTACATGAAATATATTTTCAAAATAACTATCAGGGGGTGATTAGTGATCGATACTGATGCCAAAAATGCAATCAGTAAAATTTTTGTCTGTCTGTCTGTCTGTCTGTCTGTCTGTCTGTCTGTCTGTCTGTATGTTCCTTATAGAAACAAAAACTACTCGACGGATTTTAACGAAACTTGGTACAATTATTCTTCATACTTCTGGGCAGGTTATAGTATACTTTTCATTACGCTACGATCAATAGGAGCAGAGTAGTGAAGGGAAATGTTGGGAAAACGGGAGAAGTTACTCCATTTTTTAAGCTTCCGTCGCGTGTGCAGCCTTAATGGTTAAAGTTACATAGAAATTATGTATGACAGAAATATTTTACATAAAATTGACTAAAAAATATCCCGCAACAGCATATGTCTATCTTTTATGGTTGACTCACAATAACACGTGTAACTCCTGATAGCTTAGCAGTTCGGAGCATTCTGATTATATTTGTTTACTCTTACGTTTATAATACTCTCATTCATCCCTAATTTAAAAAAGTTATCATTATTACCTATTCAATAAAAAAAGAATCATAGAAATCGGTATAGAAACACCAAACTTATACATGAAATAAGCCATCGCGCCGTCGCACGTGAATACTGAATCATGCTATAAGGGTTATTTTTGTGTAACGGTTGCCGCGCTCGACACGGGTCGCGGCGGCGGTAGGGTATAAAAAGGCGGGAGGTCCGAGAGCTAGCTAGGGGTGAGAGCCTTCCGCTCCCCCAACAGTCCGGTGATGATGACAAGGCCGCCCTGGCCATCATCGTAGTCATTTAGAAAAAAAAAAACCGAGAGCTAGCTTCATTCAATATTTGGCTGTTGATGCGTTCAGAGCAATCGACCTTATTGACAGACAATAATTGATATTGAGAAACCGTGCTTATCAGCGCGACTTTTAGTGTTTAAATAGTTTATTTGAATTTCTTTTGTTGTTATATTGTAAAATATTCGTTCAAATTAAAAATTATTAAGCGTAGGTACTTTTATTAATTAGAGTAGTTATAAGTATTTATTTTTAAGTGAAGTAGGTATAGGTAGATAGTTTTGCACAGGCGTTTCAGCTTTAAAAATATATTTACAAAAAAAGTATCAGGGGGTGATTAGTGATCGATACTGATGCCAAAAATGCAATCAGTAAAATTTTTATCTGACTGTCTGTCTGTCCGTCTGTCTTTCTGTCTGTCTGTATGTTCGTTATAGAAACAAAAATTACCTACTCAACGGGTTTTAACGAAACTTGGTACAATTATTCATCATACTCCTGTGCAGGTTATATGATACGTTTCATCACGCTACAATCAATAGGAGCAGAGCAGTGAAGGGAAGTGTTGGGAAAACGGGAGAATTTTTTATCTGAATGTTTGATTGAGCATCACGCAAAAAGTACTGCATGGAATTGAATGTGGTTTTCACCAATGTATTGCTAGAGGTCTAACTTAAGATTTGGGCATCATTTTATGGAAGTCCGTTAGTTTTGAAACCCGATATCCACGCGTGCGACGCCGCTGGCACAGCTAGTCTTAACTAATATTATAAAGCTGAAGAGTTTGTTTGTTTGTTTGAACGCGCTAATCTCAGGAACTACTGGTCCGAATTGAAAAATTCTTTTTGTGTTGAATAAACCATTTATCGAGGAAGGCTTTAGGCTATAAAACATCACGCTGCAACTGAAATAACGGAAAATGTAAAAAAATAAAAACGGGAAAAAAATAACTATTCCACGCGGACGAAGTTGCGAGCACAGCTAGTAATAAAATAAATAACCATGCCACGCTGGGCCACACAGAGCTATCTAGCCCCAAACTAAGCCGAAGCTTGTACTATGGGTACTAGACAACTGATAAACATACTTACATACATTTTGTTTTTTTTTTGTAAATAAATACATAAACATAGAAAACACCCAAACCAATACAAACAGACATGTTCATGCACACAAATGTTTGTAATGTGTGGGGATTGAACCCCATGGCAGGGAACGGGTTCTCTTTCGCTGATGGAGAACGAAAGAGAAGCCCGAGTCGCTATGACAACGGGCAAGTAACTCAGTTACCTGTCAGTTGCCACCGCCATGCCGGCTCGACCCTAACCCCCCCACGAGCTCCAAAAACCGTACTCACCGGCAGAAACACGACCAGGTGATCATTTGACGGTGGAGGACGACGGAGCGACGAATTGACGTGATTTGGATGGAGAGTAACATAGGCTACTTTTTGCCCCTTTCTAACCCCCGACTTCCCTAAAATAGGGTGTGGAAGTTTGTATGGAGATTTCACCCCAAATTTAACACGAGTGAAACCGCTGGCAAAAGCTAGTCTTAACTAATATTATAAAGCTGAAGAGTTTGTTTGTTTGAACGCGCTAATCTCAGGAACTACTGGTCCGAATTGAAAAATTCTTTTTGTGTTGAATAGACCATTTATCGAGGAAGGCTTTAGGCTATATAACATCACGCGCAACTATTAGAAGCGTGGAAAATAATGGAAAATGGTGAAAAAAAACGGGGGAAAAAATAACTATTCCACGCGGACGAAGTCGCCAGCACAGCTAGTATGGTATAAAAAGAAAAACCGCGGGCAAAAACGAGTATGGTATAAAAAGAAAAACCTAAACAATAAAAAAACTCACCGGTGGGTCTGGCGGCATCGAGTAGGGGTCATCGTAGCCCCCGTAGGAGGACTCCATGGCGGAGCGCGCGCGGTCCAGTATGCTGACCACCTTGGCCTTGCCGGGCATGGGCCCGCGGTGCTGGTGCTGGTGCGCGTGCGCGTGGGCGTGGCCGTGGGCGTGCGCGTGCGCGTGCGGCATGGGCGGCGCCGGCGGCATGCGCGGCGGCCCGCGCCCCGGCGGCGGTCTGGGCGGACCGGCTGCAACAAACATACATATCTATAAACTAGCTGTGCCAGCGACTTCGTCCGCGTGGAATAGTTTCTTGGGTAGTGATTTTAATGACCCCCAGTGCCTGGCAGCTGGCAGCGGCGCGGCGCAGATCTCGGCGCGCTTTATATACCCGCGCAAACGTACAGCAGGCTCGACGTGATTAGTTAAATCGGCGTAACTTCTTTAGTTATGGACCGATTAACATGAAACAAACACTAAATGTTAAGGGAAGCTTCCAGCAATATATTAGTGAAAACCGCATCTTAATCGAATACGCGGTTTCTGAGATTAGCGTGCACAAACATACAGACAAACAGACAAAAATTCCAAAAATCATTGTTTTGGGTACTATTGCATTAATAAAGGCCTCCCATAATATTTTTTCACAAATATCTTCCATGTACAGACAGCGATTCGTTACATTTTTATTATATGTATAGATAAGATAGTCCACTGCTGGACATAGGCCTCTCTAGTTGCTCGCCACCTAGGGCAAACATCTGGAGGATATACCCATAATCGCCACGCTGGGCAGGCGGGTTGGCGATCGCAGGGCGTAGCTTCTCGCTCCGGTGACGCTGCTGCCCGTCATCGGTCTGTCGTATTTAATTACGGCTATTATCGTGATGGTTTTACCGACACTAGTCAGTTTGCCAGAACCTCGTTTGTTGTTCGGCAGGATGCACCGCGGGCAGGTGAGGATGGCTTGGAGCGAAAAGGTGATATAGGTCGCTCCCTTACATCCCAACAAACATACATATCTATAAATAAATAAATATAAAATAAATATCAGACATCACATACATTGCTCTAATCCCAAAGTAAGTAGCTTAAGCACTTGTGTTATGGGTATTAGAACAACGAAGGTGCCACAAATAAATACTTAAATACAAATATAAACACCCAGACACGGAACAAACTCAAGTGTTCATCACACGAATGTTTGCCCCGGGTGGGAATCGAAACCCACCGCCACCGCCATGCCGGCCCAACCCCAACCCCCCACGAGCTCCGGAAACCCTACTAACCGGCAGGAACACGACCCTGAGGTCATTTGGCTGCGGTATTTTATAGGGTGGAGGTCCTTCCCTGGATGGGCAGCTCAATTCGAGCGAAGATTCGCTATGCCCTACCTCTCTTAATTTATTTTTAGTGCAACAATAAATATCTATCTATTTACACCTACACCAGCCATAAAACCACAAAAGAACAGATATTATATTGTGCGAATACATGAAGTATGAAAAGAGTAATCTATTGTGATCATACTAAACTGTGCTAACTACCGATGGACAAGTCACAGTGTAAAATTAAAGGATGTGTGACCTTTGTCTATAATAGGGCCCTGGTAGGAGCGTGACGTTTTGGTGACCCTGCAAGCAGTGTACTGGACGCTCTGGGGGGGCGCGCGGGGCATCGGCGGGCCCATTCCATCTGGCGAGAGAGCCAAGTGGTTAGAACGGATTATAGGGTCCTACCTACTAAATAATCTACAGGGATATTTTATTTTTATAGTAACTGACATAATGGCTTCCTTACGCCTCGCTGTGACAACGGACAAGTGGTAAGTTACCTGTCAGTTGCCACCGTTATGCCGACCCAACCAACCCTAACCCCCCACGAGCTCCGGAAACCCTACTCGCTGACAGAAAAGATTTTTTTTCCACTGGGAGTGGAAAAAAGTGTGATGTGCACTACTGTGTGTGTATTACTAGTGGATCTATTGCATAAAAAAAAATTGTATTATGAGTACAAAAACAACTGATGAACTCATTAGGTACATAACAATGTTTTTTGTAATCAATATATCCATACTAACACGGGCTGATGATTATGATATCCATACCAATATTATAAATGGAATGGGAAAGTGTGTCTGTCTGTATGTTTGTCATTATTTCACGGCAAAACGGAGCGACGAATTGACGTTTTTTTTTAAAGTGGAGATAGTTGAAGGGATGGAGAGTAACATAGGCTACTTTTTGCCCCTGTATAACCGCCCACATCCCTAATATGGGGGATGGAAGTTTGTACGGAGCATTCACCCCGAATTTAACGCGAGCGAAGCCGCGAGCATAAGCTAGTATTTTTATACATAGCAAACAAATGTCGATACCGCGTGGGGATCGAAGTTGTGAACACTGTTACAGGCGCAGTGTTCACTAGAACCGAGTGAAAGAATGTTGAAAATGATATGATGAGATAATTGGATTATGATATGAGCGGTGATTAATTGAATGTTTGTTTGTGGTTAATTATAATAATGATAACAGTTTCTTATCATAACCAATAACATAGATATGGAACATTATACACATTAAGTGTGAACCTCATAATGGTTGTAAGGTTGAAGTCAGATGTGATGTGTCCAGAGTATTTGGAATAGTGCCCTGATTTGCTTTTTTCAACCCCCATTTCATCAGCCGTTTTTTTCCCCGTCGAATGATTTTCAAACTCTAGTTGTGAGAATCACATACGGCCACAAAGTTAGTTACAATGGGCCAATTACCACAACTCTAATTCCGAGTGCCTATTTTGCATATGGCCACCACAAAACTATTAAGTTTCTTTCACAACAAAATTTTCACTGTGTTTCTCTTTGAACACTCACCGCACATAAATCTGCTCTCTGCATGACCCAAAGGTTAACTGGTAAAGAATGC